>OX333071.1:7186650-7409241 GCA_946863875.1 Alloplasta piceator
AAAAAATTTCGAGAAAAAAAAATGAAAATGAAATAAGTTATAAACTGGTAAAGTGGGGGGTAAAAAAAAAGGGGTGTGCGGGCTGACACGATTGCAGCCTTTCTAGTCATCCGATACAAAATTAAAGAAAAGTTTCTATAATCGGTAAGAATGTCGTTATAGCCCCTACCTCAGAGAAAACGGAAAACAAAATTTTGCAAAATGGCGGCTGTCTGAAGAAAAAAAAGGCGTTATTCGACTCTTTTTTACATAGTTTTTAATTTCCTTTACAATAGTAAAAAAAATAATTTGTATACAAAAGTGGTCGGGGCGATAGAGAGTTATACATTGAAGATTGGTAAAAAATTTGAAGTAAATCGGTTGAGTAAAAAAGAAGTTTTTTAGAAAAACATTTATAATCCGATTTGCTCCGACATAAACGGATATAAGTTGCTGGGTCACTAAAATAGCTTTAACTCCGTAAATGATTAAAATTTTAAAATTTCCTTTCGAGGATATATTTTTAAAGATCTAAAATTTAAGAATATGCAAAAAAAATTGATTTTTTCAAAATTCTAGACCAGAATACCCCATTCAATAACAACGATAAGATATGCAATTCCGTCATAGTGTTTCAGAACAATTGAAGGTGATTCAATCGTCGGGTGAAATGGAGTTTCATGGCCTAACTTTCAGTATCTCGCTTTTAATTGCGAATTTTTTATGAAAATCGTGAATGAATAAGGAATTTGAGAATTTTACTGGAGAGTTTTCGGATTCGCCATTCATTTTTGGGTGGCTATAAATATAATTATATGTCTTGGTATGAAACATTATGAACAAATTTTAACTCACTCATTCAGCTCGATGATCGAAATTGAGACTGAAACAGACATGAAAAATAAATTTTTATTCAAAAATTGGAAAAAGCTGAAGTACTGCAAAATTGTATGATAAATATTTAATCGTTATTTTACAACAATCTGGTCAGTCCAGCCACTTTTTTCTCTTCATAATATCTTTTTTATAATAAAATCGAGTAAAAATATGTTAAATCATTGAAATTCAGTATTAAATACTCCAAGGTCATTTTACCTCATATCAGAGGGATCGTTTTGCCCATACGTGTGTACAAAATGACCCTTGTAGAAGTTAAAAAAAAACACAAAAAACTTAATGATTGAAAGTTCAAACACTCATCAGAACCATAAATGTATTATTTAAATAGTATTAATTACTAGTCTCTCTAGAATTAATTAAATAACTAAACACATAAATAAATAACTAAATAAATAAAGTGAGAGAAAACATTAAATCTTGATTCTTCATATTGAAAAAGCATTTCTCGCCCAAGGGAATCATTTTGGACACCTTTCCCTATATCCAATACAATTACCTCCAATTTGGCGTCAAGTTCAATTGACTCAGAATTTGCAATAAAAATTCCCAGACAATCGTCAACCAATTTTATGAATTTTTATGAACTTTCTTCTACACAAGAAATATTCTGTGATGAATTTATCAGTGGTTTAGTGCATGGGATTAGGCGATGACGACGCTAAGCGACTCACGATCATACGGATATAGGGATGTTTCCGCACTTCCATGCGCCTTAACCACTGAGAATTATCTCTTCTCTATATATTCCGCTGATGCTGCCGCAGCTGCATCCGGAGCCAGGCATTTACATGCGTATTTCAATGACGTGGAATTTGCGATTTCCCCGCAGAGAAGCTCTCCCAGACTGGGAGAAAGCTTCCCCAGTCTGTGTATACATGACATATATATCGCTACCTGTGTACAGTGGAAATCAGAATATTTGGCAAGAGAATCTAAGAGTAGGAGGAATGAAGAAGCAAGTGAGAGGTATTCGTGAGACAGGATAAAGAGGAGGACACATCGGGTGTTAGCAGAAGCGACGTCGTCGCATTTGCGACGCTCGATAAATTTTCAGCGTCTTCGCGCGCGCGTGGCTCCACGAGACTTCCACGTTGCGTTTCGGCGCCGACGTTCACTTCGCAATCTCGGATACACCATAATGTACAATAAAAATGATAATTTTTCCTATTTTTATTCGGCGGATAGAACGAATCCAAAGTTTCACGAGGTCGTTGACGTAAATTTCCTTCCTACGAAACGTCATAGCTCTACACATGAAACAAAAAAAGGCTATAACCCGAGCAAATGCGGGTTTTCGATCACTGTATAAATAGGGCCAACACGCAACGACGACAGGCCTGTTATTATCATCGTACCTTTTGGATTACGTCAAAAGTGAGGGGATTTGATCTTTCGCTTCCTCGTGACACGACTGATTGAACACGTCGATCTGATACCTCGGTTATGGGGTTTAGTATGTAACGACGAAAAAGGTACCAAATTGTGCGATCCGTATCGTCGATGCTCTTTACTCCGCGAATGATTTTCATCAAATCGCAGAACGGAATCAGAGACGATGAAGAGTTGGTTAACGCCGATACGCCGAGTCACGAATTAATCCGCTGGAAATAGCTAATAGGAAAACTCCCAACCGTGACAACAATGTCAATATTTTAATGCAATCGTCAAAAAAATAAAATAAAACTACCGTGCATGTATATCTGTATATATGTAGTAACATCCAATCGCGAGAAGGAAATGGTACATACAGAGAGCGGTGTATTCCCGGGCAATCGGATCAGTGGGGCTACAAATCCTCGGAGATCCAGGGTAACCAAAGACCGTCTGAAGGAGCAAGAAGAGAGTGAGTGAGTGAGAGGAAAAGGTGAAGAAAAGCGTCTCAGTGAAGTCGCGGAGCCTGGGAGAGGCATACAGATATACGTATACTCGTACAAAGAAGAGTGAAACGTGCTGGCAGATAGAGGGGTAGTTTATACATCACGAGACCGCGGAAAAATAGGAAAGAAAGAAGAGGAGAATAAGCGCAAAGTATGTACCGCACACACAGTGGTAAGGGGGAGTAGTAGATCACAGAAGCTCAACGGTAAGAGAGATAAAGAGGAAAGGAGGGAGATTGAGAGGGTTCATAGATGGAGGATTGACTATACATTGCCTGGTGACGACGACGACGATAGAAGGAGGTTTCACGGATGAGGGGAGAGAGTTGAAAAGAGGGGATTCCCACCTATCTCACTCCCTTATCTCTTATCCTCACTCCGCCTGGGCCGAAGAGGGGCGTGAGAGTGCCATAGACCCTCTCTGTGTCATCTACTCGCGCCTTCTCTGCCGCTGCGACCCGGGTTCTACGCTGGGAAGAAGCGCGCGACTTTGAGTATGACACTCTCTGGGTTCGAAAGAGTGGGGGGTAGAATTCGTTGATCCTACACGGGAGTTTATAGCACGAGTCACGGGATCACGGTGGGGGAAGTTAACGCGGTGAGCACACGGCGGGGTGATACGAAATCGCGCGATCCGGCACGAGGAAATCCCCCGACTATACCCCTACCCAAAGAGCTGTGACCCACCATCCGAGAGGCGAAAGAGCGAGAGGCAGAGAGGATCCCCGTGAAAAGCGGGGATAATTGTGTGCGACACGGCGCACACAGACCCACGGAAACTACGTAAACACGAACGTCACGATGGGGGATCCTGTCTTCGTGCATGGTCCGCGGGGTAGGCAGACGGTAGATATAGAGGGTAGAAGAAAGGTTGTCATGACAACGAAACTGGGATCCGGCCAATCGGCGTATTCCACGTGGGCGTGGCCTGTCATTGGCTACGACGTTGGCTACACCGATCCGCCAACTCGTTGGGTCACGGATCCCCCCGATGGGTTGGTTGGTTTACCGAAGCTATACGCGACACTACTACCTCTACCGAAGGCACTACCACCATCTACCATCACCACCAATACTGTTACAGCTACTACCACTACTACTACTACCACTACCGGAGAGAAGTGAACAGCAGAGCAGTTTTATGCTCCGTTTCACTCTGTCACTCGTGCCACTCCGTACATCCCTCCTTTGCCTTTCTTTTGGGAATAAGGAGGGGGGGCCCGATCCTAACCCTACTCCTTCTCTCCTTCTCTCTCTCTGTTTCCCTCTCCGCAGACCATCTCTCATTCACGTTCTCTCTCGCTCTTCCCTGCATTGGTATACCCGTGTGTTACGCCTGGGGCCATTGCCTACTATATAGTATAAGCCCGGCGCGTTGCAACAACGGTGGCCCACGCTGGGCTGTGTCTGACAAACGTATCATGCAGGGTAGGGCCGGTGCCGAGATGCCGGCTTGTAAGCGAAACCAGTTTGCTATCCGATACGATCGAGGCAACAGCAGCGACCGCCACCGCGCTTAGCGAACTGCTTCGCGCTTAGGGTTCGCTTGACAAAAAAAAAGGAAAAACAATAATCATCGGGACACACGAGTTGGACTTATTATTCTGGACTATTGACGACTGTCTACCCAATAAACGGCGCAATTTGATTTTTGTCAAATCCGAAACCGCAAAAAACGAGGGATCAATTAATGGGTCTCGATCGCTCACACGTTGAAGACAGTCGAAAGTGCGTGTTTGTGTGAAATCGCGAGGTTCTCTTTTTTATTGTTTGAACTGTCATTGTCGTCCGT
Organism: Alloplasta piceator; assembly: GCA_946863875.1. NCBI lineage: Eukaryota > Metazoa > Arthropoda > Insecta > Hymenoptera > Ichneumonidae > Alloplasta > Alloplasta piceator. The sequence continues at coordinate 7,191,199 of OX333071.1, forward strand.
TGGTGCCCGACGTTTTTCCATTGATGTTTTTTTTTTTGCTGTGAATGAAAGCTCAACGTCGCAGCGAAAGAATCGTTATTGACGAAAGCTTCAAACCCAAGATTCTGGCTCCGGTATCGTCGTTCGTTCGGAGAAACAAGAAGAAGTTGTCATCGAGAAGTTTTGACGGCTAGATGGAAAATCGGCGATGACCCCGAGGAATAAGGTTGACAGTGTCTTCGAGAAAATAGGGAAAACTGTGCTTCGATCTCTGATCGCGGTGGGAGAAAGATCTTGAGGAGAGAGCGAAGAATATCGGTATATCTGTTTACAACGGCAGGTGCGGCATCGTGGGTTTTGTTGCGCGTGGATTCGCGCGTGTGCGAGAAGAAAAAAACACCGGACAAAGATACAGAGCGCGAGTCAAACTGTTGGAATTATTGGGAATGATCGATCACAATTGAATCAACGGCAATGAGATGATGAGCTCGAGGAGCAGATACAAAGTGAAGCTTGCTCGTAGCGGCTCGTCGTTCACGCTCGATCGTGAAATCGGCAATCCGAGAATCGCTCATGGGGATTGCCGAACGAGGGAGTTCGATGCCGTCGCGAGTCTGAGCCAGTGATCGTGGCTTCATGTTTTTTTTTGTTTAATTTTTTCCGATCCGTTCTCCGACACAATTTACAACGAAAATCAAGGAATCAGGAAACTCCGATCTCTGTGTAGCTGGTCGTTTATTTTTCCACTGAAAAGACACTGATAACGGAATCACGATAGGGGGAAAAGGCGAGAGGGCGCGCGCTCAAGGGTGGCTCGAGGTTGGAAGCTTTGAGAAAAGGATGTCAGCGGTAGCGCCGGCTGGTACCGCATCAGCGGTTCCGAACGCAAACGGACCGATAGTACCGGCGCCTGTGTTCGCTCTGCCAACGCTGTCATTTACCGTCGGTCAAGTTGCGACGGTATGCGAGACCCTGGAGGAGAGCGGTGACATCGAGAGGCTGGCGAGGTTTCTCTGGAGCTTACCGGTCGCGCATCCAAATATTCAAGAGCTCAATCAGAGCGAGGCTGTATTAAGGGCTAGGGCAATCGTGGCGTTTCATTCGGGACACTATCGCGAATTGTACGCGATACTCGAGAGGCACAAGTTCACGAAGGATTCGCACGGTAAGCTGCAAGCGATGTGGCTCGAGGCGCATTATTCGGAGGCGGAAAAATTGCGGGGTAGACCTCTGGGTCCGGTTGACAAGTATCGGGTGCGAAAGAAATTTCCATTGCCAAGAACAATTTGGGACGGTGAACAAAAGACGCATTGCTTCAAGGAGAGAACGCGTAGTTTATTGCGAGAATGGTATCTGCAGGATCCTTATCCGAATCCGGGAAAGAAGAGAGAATTGGCCGCAGCGACGGGACTGACGCCAACGCAAGTTGGCAATTGGTTCAAAAATCGACGACAGAGAGACCGAGCTGCCGCAGCTAAGAACAGGTACGTCGACGACGATGATTTTCATTGCGATTACGATTATGAGGAACGTGATATCGCCGCCAATGATTCGGGCGTTTTTTTCCATCCTTGGGAATGATAGTGAGCGCTTGTTTGTGTGATTCATTCGTGCGAGGATACGATGAAAATCCGAAGAGAGATTGACCGCATTATTCTGTGGGGTCGAAGATGCGATTAGAGATCGATGTCAACTGCGAGATATTCGAGAATTGTACAGTGAAGCGAAACGACATTTTTTTTTGTACATATAGGATTAATATTTGACGATATAATTTTGCGATAGATCGTAATTTATTTCGGGGATTCGCGTGCGATCGAGAACCGTCGCCCGACGGTGAATTTCCCCGCGGACAATGCTGATGTACATAGACTTAGATTCGCGATTTAGGATTAACTCGCCATTTGTATGATCATCCGAAATCTCATCGTTTCTATAATCATAGTTCGTTAAGTTTTTCATTTTAAACGCATTATCGTTTTATGTTAATTTGTGATACTACTGTTGTAATTGCGCGATTTTGATCGTACACATGTACATACGCTGTGCTCAAACTCTTGTTGATTCTCAGGGGGTGAATTTTGACATTCCCTCCCGGAATCTAAAATAAACAATCTTTTTTTAAACCAAAAAAAAATGAAACGAGACCATTCATTGGAGAACGATCCCTTGATAACAAATGACCTCAACGAATTTTTCAATTGGAAAAATTTGCAAATTTGAAACAATAAAATTGATACTGCAATTTTATCAATTGCCTTGACTTATAGCCAGAATTTTGAGGTCATAAATTCTACGATCGTTGTCGAATTAATGTCTTTCTTTGATTTAATATGAAAACCTTAACGAGACGAAAATATGAAGTAGAAAAAACGATTGCAAACAATCGAAGAAACAAAACACTCGTGCAAAAGTAATCGTGAATTTTTATCCCAGAGCTTTGATGATTTTTTCATGGAGCTTTTTCGCAAAACTTTTGTTTCCATTTTATCGTTTGTACGCTCTGGCGTTCCACGTTGAAATGAAAATAAAGGAACAAGCGTTGGAAAAGTCTCATAAAAAAATCACAATTCTTTCTGTCGAAATCTCCGGCTGTTGAAAACAATGGCTACGGTTTACAAAAACGCGAAAGGATTGCACCGCGAAAGTGAAGTATGCGTATGCAGAATGCATGAAAAACTCGCATTGTTTCACCGGAAACGTCCTGACGCATTTGCATCAGGAAAACTCAATTTTCCCCGTTTGCTCTCCCTCTTTTTCTCTCTCTCGGCCATTTTTCTCGCGGTCGGGATCGTCGCTTTATGATAAAGGAACAAAAAACACTCGTGTTTTTTCTATCTTTCTTTTTGCCACTCTCCCGTTCGTGGAAATGAATAATCTTCGCTTTTCTCGCGAATTTCATCCCCGTTGCATCGCTGCACTTGAAAAATACCCACGTTTGTGAATTTCAACTCCGATATGGATGGAAAAAGTATAAACGATATAGTTGTTAGAATTGTTATTTGAATTTTCATTTTTGATTGAGAAAATATTTTGTGCAATTAAATTTGAATGATATTTTTACTTCTTTAAATCCTGAGAATTGACGTTAAAAATGATTCTTTAACTTTTAAAAGGACTTATTTTCCACTTTTATTCTTCACTGGTAGAAAGAATGAAATTTTTCTCGGCATGATCGAAAAGTGATCGTGATTGTAAAAATTCAGGTGTGGAGAAGAGGCAAAAAGGAAATCGTGAGTCACAAGGTTGATGTTTAAAAAAAAAATTCTTTCGTTTTGTTCTTTTCATAAAAAGCGTTTCATTGATAAAAATCATAAAACCGATATCGACCGCGATCAAAAAGTAATCATAAAATATTAATCTAAGAAAACGAGCAAAAAAGTAATCAAATAATAGTAAATTTAAAAAAAAAGAGCAAAAAGGAAAGTGCAAATCAAAGGGTTGTTTCATTCTAATTTTTTTTTCATTTTGTTGTCTTCAAAATAACCGTTTCACTGATAAAAATCAAAGATTGAGGTGATCAAAAACTGATGGAGATTATAGTCGTAATAATTCACGTGAGGAAAAAAAGCAAAAATGAAATCTAGAGTCAAAGGGTTAAAGTTTAAATTCTATTCTTTGCTTTCGTTTTGTTGACTTCAAAAGAACACTTGTAGAAACTATAAAATCGATATCGAAGATAATCGGAAAGCGATCGCGATTGCTCATAAAAATTCACACGTGCAAAAGGGGCAAAAAAAGAAATCGCGAGTAAAAAGGTCAAACTTTATGGCTAATTTTTTTATGTCATTTCTCGTCCTCAAACGAAGAATTCCCCTGATAGAAATGATAAAATTGGTATCGACGATGATCGAGAAGTTATCGTTATTACTCGTAAAAGTTCAGATGTGGAAAAAAAGCAAAAAGGGAATCGCGAGTCACAAGATTGAAGTTAAAAAAAATCTTTGGTTTCTTTTAAAGAAAGGGTTTCATTGATAAAAATCCAAACTGATATCGACGCTGATCAAAAAGTTATCATGACTACTCGTAATAATTCACGTGTGGAAAAAAAGCAAAAAGGGAATCGCGAGTCAAAGGGTTAAAGATTTTTTTTTTTTTTAACTTGTCTCGTTCATTTTGTTGTCTTCAAAAGGAGCGTTTAATGAAAGTTAATAGCGAAACGTTTAGCGGTTTAGGTTTCGCCCTTTAGCGATAATCGCGAGATTGTTGGGGGGTCTTGTATGCAGTGGCCCTCTTTGGGTTACAGAGATGTGTGTGTGTGTGTGCGTTTTGTGTCGTGCGTCCTCGACGAAACGAGAGAAGAGGCCTTTGTGCCCCGTTGATAGCCCCAGGAGCATCGGAGTACCGCGAAAGAGGGAGATAACACTATAAACATATATACGTATATAGTAAATATATCAACGTGCTATCTGGAGCACTATATAGTGACAGAAAGAGAGGGAGAGAGTTAGATAGAGAGAAAATCGTCGGCGAGGGTCGCGTAATTCCATTTCTACGTCCGACGGAGGGTGGACGATGATGTCCCGTTGCTGCTGTTCCCGGCTGGGGGCGCTTCTGAATACTTCGCCATAGATAGCCCGAGAGTGAGCGAGAAAGACAACGAGATAACGGTTTTCCTCCCGTCGCTCGATTTTCGAATTACGTGTGTTTCAAATCGCATTTCGTTGCAAAACTCGCCCGACATTTTGCCCCTTTCATTCTGCAACGTTTTTTAGATTCTCTTTTTTTCTCCTTCATTCGCCCCTATATGACAATCTCCTCGAATCTCGGACATTACAACGGGAGACTTCGAGTCAATATCGTAAATGAATTCGATTTTGAATATCGGAGTCGCCCGGGCAATTAGGACATAATTTAGCACCTGCGATGAGGCGGGATTCCCCGGTTAAAGTGGTGCGCCAACCAAACAGTGAAAAGTACAATGAGAATGTAATAATAATCCGGTATTTCCTCGCTCAGTCACGGACCTTAAGGGCGCCCCTAAATGCCTCCTTATATATCGTTTCCCTCAAATATATACGTATATATATATATTTATATATTTGAGTATGAGTACAAAAATTCACTTTTATTCTGATGTACCTTCAAAATACCTGCGGGTATTTATTTTATTGGTAAAAGAACGAACTCGACAGGTGACCACCTGACGTTTCGGCCAAGCCACACTTCGCGCTATATAAATTTTATCCATACGTATATATGTATATATTTCTAGAAGAGTTTTGCAAGAATCGTGTATAAGTTTATACACCGCTGTATAAAAATTTCTTTCCCTCTCTGTTTCTCACTCCTATATTTCTACGATCGTGGACGATGCATCGACGATTCTTAGTCGCCTGCAGGTATTCGACTGGTGGCATTATTGTTCGACGATTTGTCATTCCTCCCTCGCACCTTCGAGAAAAAGTCCTCACTCTCCTGGCGACAATTTTCGGACACTTTTTCTGGTCACTGGGACCATATATATATATATATATAGGTGTAACGGTGATTCGAGAGTGCGCCCCCGAGCAAGGGATGCCGGATTTTCCCGGCGCACCACCACCGAAAATGCCCTCTCCCTTTCTCTCGCTCTCTTAAGGCTCGAGGAGTTTCTTGATTTACGAGCGACCACGGGAAAATCCCGCACCACCACCAAGAGTGACCCCGAGAATACGTATATATGTGTGTACAGGGAACTCGAGAAATCTGTGCTTGGCTTACGGGTTTTTCCAATTTTTGATACTTTGATGCAGCGCACTGAAGGTCGAGAAAATTTTTACGAAATTGAATAATCTTTGGAAAAATCGTTTTTCCTCGAGCAATCGAGTCCAAAAGCTCCGACTTGAATGCGGACACTAATTACACTAATTAAAATTGTCAAGATTTTGTTTACGAGTTGAGGTGAAATAATTAATTAATAAATAATTAATTGAGGTGAAATAATCAACACACTTGAAGGAAATTATGGTTAACTATACTATGATTACATATGTGATTCTAACAAATAATAGGAATTTTCCCCGACATTCAATAGCAACTTGAACCAAACATTAGAACTGCAAATGTGAAGATTGTAATTCTAAAAAAGTGGTGAACAATTATTTAAAGTGCCAATTTTTGGAGTTGTGGTTACAATATTTTTTATGAGGTTCACTATAAAATGTAGGAATTTCTTAAATCATTATAGATATGGCAAATCATTTTCCTCACTGCAGATTTTGAATTTTTTTAAACTCTTCTTTTCAGCTACTGTTTTTCTAATTTAACCAAATCCATTAAAATCTCTGGAAATGAAAATTAATAACAATAGTGGCATAATAGTAACTTTTTCTTTTAAATAAGTTATAGGCGTTTGAAATTTCACGATTTTGAGGTTTTTCAGAATATGGAGCTAAAATTGAGCAAAAATGTTTTTGATGAAAATTCATAAAAATTTTGATTTTTTGAAAAAACTATTGGTAGATTCATGTTCAGAGGGACGAAATATACCGATATAAGGTTTGAAAAGAAAATTAAAAAAAATTTTTTTTTTTCATTTTGGCCAAAATTGAATCTGTCCTCTAAAATAGGTGTAATTTTTTTCTACTCGAAATCTTGGCTCTAGACTGCGCTCATTCTCTTCGAAAGCTTCAAAATGCCGCTTTGTTCATCTGATTTCGATGATTTTCCTATTTTTAGCAGATTTTTAAAGTTCGACCATCGATTTTTACAAATTTTTTAAGAAAGGGGTTTTTTTCGGCCATTTTCAAGCTGCTGTTATTTCTACAAAAATTCATACATCACAATGCACCAACGGCATTCTCCAAATTTAGTAACAAAGTTTATGTACGAACAAGAAATTTCCGAATCGGTCAAACCGATCGAAAGTTAGGAGCGTTTGAAATTTCGCAATGTTGAGGTTTCTCAGAATGGGGCTAAAATTGAGCAAAAATGTTTTTGATGAAAATTCATAAAAAAATTATTTTTTCGAGAAAACTATTAGTAGATTCGTGTTCAAGGGGACAAAATGCATCGATATAAGGTTTGAAAAAAAAAAAAATCTCATTCGGGCCAAAATTGAATCTGCCCACTAAAATAGGTGTAATTTCTGTTGTACTCAAAATTTTGGCTCTAGACTGTGCTCATTCTTTTCGTAATCGTTGAAACTTTAAAACGCCGCTGTGTTCATCCGATTCTGATGATTTTTCGAAATCTGTCCCCTATTCTAACCACTTCTGAGCTCTGAAATAGTGACAATAGTGACTCACTAGCAATCCTGTGGTTAACTATAATATAATGACATATGGCATCCTATCATAAATAATATTAATTAACCCCGAAATTTTCTAGCAACTTCAACTAAAACAATATAGAAACGACAATTATTAAATTATAACATCCAAAATATAGCAACGGGATGATTATTTGAAGTTCTAATTTCCAGAGTTGTGGTTACTATATTGTCAATCCACTACTATGACTGTAGTAAATCCTTTCTTGCACGTCAGTGGAATTTTGTTTTTGTTTTTGTTTTTTTTTTAAATTGCTTATTTCAGTCGCTGTCTTTCTAATTAGACAAATCCATTAAAATCTTTGGAATTGAAAACTTAATGGCAATGGTCAAGGCTCAAGCGGGGTCAGAATTGGCACATCTATTCACGATTATGGGATAATTATCGTGTTCCGAATAAAGTCGTTAATAATGATCACATCCAGCAGCGTAGTGACTCTATATATAGATTTATGGATATATACATATATGAATGCATGCTCGGATAATTGATGTATCGTTAACCAACGCTTTCCAAGCGTTCGATCTGTGCTTGATGTTGAACGCGCGCAGGCTCCTGTTTAATTCGAAGTGATGATAGCGCAGCTATATATAGACCTCGCTGTGTAAGTGCGTGAATCGCGGGGATGGGAACGATAAAATCGATGTCCCAGTCGATATATATCCGCGCCATTATGGATTATAACTTGGCGTTTGCGCCGCGCGGGAGAATAATATCTCGGGATTCATACGACAGAAACTCGCGCGCTATTATCACGTTCGCGAACTATAATAACGATCTTCCTCTCCCTTCTTCTCTTTATCTCTCTCTCTAGCCGATAATAGCCCACCAGAACGTCATATTTCCGTGCTTGTCAACCGTCCTGTCTTCCCTGATAGCTATATGCGTATTACTCGTGTCTATATATACATTTATGCATACGACAGCGTCGAATAATAATTCTCGAACGAATGATTCAATCGCCGTTTCATTACTTTCCAGTTCCTGATATTATCTCCATATGAAAATCTGCCCTACGAATGCAAACTCGTACGAATTTTCGTAAATTCTTTTTACCCCCAAATATCCGAAATTGATGGTTGTGTTTTGATGTCAATGCTTTAATAAGCTTTAATTTATTTCATAATTTTCATCGATTCAAAATTTTTTTACATTTTATTAAATTCATTTTTTGCGTCTCTATAAAGGGAAGTTTTCTTAGAAAAAGTTGATTCGGGATTTTAATGCCAGAATATTGAGATTCAAGAGGTTAGAAAAAATTCTGGTTTAATTTGTGTCTAAAGGCGAATTTAAAAAAGTTTTTTTGAGAACTCAAAAATTCAGATATCACAAAATTCTTCGGCATCAATATTGCTTGTGAGAAAACAATTTTTTTTTACATTTTGAATACTTTTTCTCAAAATTAATTATGGGTTTCAACATTTCCATCATCTCAATTTTTCAATTTCTAATAACGTTTTTTTAAAATCCTAGGCAGTAATTTTCTATGAATTTTGTACAAATTTCTTTGAAGTTGAAAATTGGAAGGAATGAAAATTATTTGCAAAGAGCTTTCGCAACTTTTGCGATAACGGGAAACTCCCCTAGATAAACCCTAGATAAACCCAAATAAAGACTGCTTGAAGAAGAAACTTATGAGCTTCAAATTTTTTTTGAGAATTGCTTGTCAAATTAAATGAAACTTCAAAAATAAAAAAAACTAGTGTCAGTATTTTTTTCTAGGCTATTTGCAATTATTTTATACATTATTTTCAATTTCCAATTTTCAATCGTCACGCTTTTAATCGACTAATCGAAAACACATTGTTCATAATCCATCCGTTGATCACGAAGAACAGAATTTCTCGTTGCAACTATTTCAAGACGGTCAAAGGCAGTTTTCGTGACCCCCCCCCCCCCCCCCCGTCCCCAAAGAAAACCTCCACACGAATATTTCTGCAAGATAGACTACAACATGACTTTTCAGACCGCAACATCTGTGGCTCTACGTGTATTCTTTTTTTTTCAAATCCAATTCCATCATCCTCCATAACACGACCTCCTCGTCCACATTGTGTGTGCGGCGCTGCCTCGTATTTCTGGACTCGTGCCACATTTTCCTCGGAGCACGTAAAGGTAATTCAGCGTTGAACGCTCACGAGCCAGCTCACATGTATACATATCTAGAGGAGCATCCGTGCAATGGGCGCTACGTTTCTGCTGTGGCTGCTGGAAAAGGGGTTGGTACGGTTCGTGTACAGTACACATTGTACAGAGAGCAAGCCAACATAGTAAAACCCGGCCAGAAGGAAGAGGGTTGAAAGGAGGAAGAGGATAGAAAGAGAGAGAGAGAGAGAGAGAGAGAGAGAGAAAGAGAGAGAGAGGGAGAGGAAGAGCTCAATCCAGAGGACCCTGCAGAGGTCCTTTCCCGCAGATCCTCGTCGCCGGGACTCGGATTCGAGGCTTCAGCAGAGGGAACGAGCATAGAGAAGGGACAGAGAGGGAAGAGGATTCTATGGAGAGTGACTGCAAACCAAGTCTGGTTTCTGCAAAGAGAGAAAGGGAGAGAGAGAGAGAGAGAGAGAGAGAGAGGGATAGGGATATACATATAATGCATAAAGGACATGAACAGGGAGACGAAAACCCGTGCGCGCACATAGACCGCCTCGCGGTATATTTTCGCGGTCCAGCGAGCGAGTTATTCAATATGCCCAACCCCAAAAGCCCCGGAGCAATCTCCTCCGTTACCCTCTTCTTCGTCGTACGTATGTTTGTATGTGTTCAGCGTAACGGCATACGTGATTTCGCATCTGCGTTTGTGCACACATTTCACCAAGAATGTATCTAATAGACATTCACACAGACACAACGGCGGATACACATACATGAGCGTGGATAAAGGGGATGAAACCACCCCCATCGCCGCGAGTCTCTTGTGATCCTTCTGGAAAATCCTGACTTCAACGATCGGTGAAGTACATTACAGAAGAAGTGTATCAACGAGAGAGAATGTTGAACTTCAACTGGATACTATTCGGCTCCTCAATAATCCACAAAACTGCGTTGAGGAGTCACTTGGGTTTCAAAGGTTAAAAAGCATTTTTTTTAAAACCATATCAAAAGGTTAAAAAGTACCGGCGAAAAGTTTCCGGACAAAACTTAAAAAAAGGTCAGGAGTTTCTTTGTAAAATTATCTGTAACTTGTAAACTTTTACTCCGATTCACTTGAAATTTTGGGAAAACATTCCGGCCATATTGTACTATTAGATAAAAAAATTAATTTTTTGAAATTTTCAAGCCCATGTAACCCCTTAACCGAGGAAACATAAATTACGGTTCCTGGATTGCATCTTCAAAGTCTTTGGAATCATTAGAATCGGCGATGGATCTATCATCAATTTACCGTTGACGTTGCAACAACCGCTAAATCAAAATGTCATATTACAAGAACGAGTCAACGAAATGAAAGCGTTGTACAGAGAATATACCGTTGAAATCCTCACGAGATTGTCATCGTCGGAAAGCTCGTTTCCGCGATTCACGTGCGTTAAGAACGTCACGAAACTTTGGCGGCAAAAATTGCCTCGGTAGAATCGTCACTGGGATGATGTTGCCGTTCCCTCAACGGCACGATGACCTTAAACGAGCTTGGACCTCGATGAAAAATATGTTGAAGCAACGCTGGCAAATGTCATCGCGATCACGCGGTGTCGTCTCGGCAAAGAGTCGCTGCCGCTTTATGATAAAGATAGATGAGAGACAGAGACGGATCAGAGGGAAAATCCATCGCTCGTCCAGCGCTGTAGAACGTGGTGTCATTCTGATTAAAAGGTCTTCTTTGGGAATACGCGACACGCGGATTGAAGAATACAGCGATAGAAAAACACGACAGCTGTACGATGAGAAGGTATATACGAGATTTTCCCGTTTGTACCTCTGAAATCCAAGCTCATGACATTCCAATGGAGATGTGTTGAACGACATCCCATTGGTCGGGTCTTTCATCACTGGACGACGATGATTGGTCTGGCATTATTATTAAAATTGCAGAGGGAGAAAAGCGTTCGTCGTGGACGAATCTCGTCGTCTGAGAAACAAATATCGATTGGAAGAAGAAGAACAAGTCTCTATCATTGCTACCACATCAAAGCTTCTGATCTCTCGACAACGACGATGAGTTCAGAACGGAGTGAAAGAATCTCGTCAAGAGACAAAACACGCGAGGCTCACTAATAGAACTCACATTCTAGACTTAAATGGGAGTCGAGGTGGAGAGAAGCGAGTGAACCCCAAAAAATGTGTTGGGCTAATGCGCCTATATGAGAATTAAGAGCTGGAGGTGATCGTGGCCGGTTTCGAGATCCGCGAAGACAAAGGCGATGATTAATTTCCACGTTGGCTTGTCGAGGATCATTAGTGTACGTGTGTGTGTGTGTGTGGTTTGGGCCACAGGGTGATTTCCATGACACCTGCTTTCTCGCTCTCTTTCTCGGCCGAGACACCGCGGTGCCCTGTCTTTCCTCCTGGTTTCTCTCCAAAATATCTTTCTCTCGCTCTTGTTTCGTTCACTCCGTGCATTGTATATCTACACCGGGGCTTCCAGTGATGGATTACCGGGCTTATATTATGGCGGATCGCACCTTTGGATAAAAACTCATATTCCTCCGATGAAGCTTGATGCCCTCTCACTCCTTCACCCTCGTATCTGAGGCACATTCTCTCCCTCTCTCTCTCTCTTGGTCATTCGTTTGTTCGAGACGAAATGCGATCCCGAGCGTTGAAAGAATTCGATGGAGAGTGAGAAAAAGATAATTAGCGCGACGAGAATCAATGAACTACCGATGGAAGCACACAGACTTTTGTACGTCTGTTCATCCGTGAGCTACTTTCATGGGTATAGAGGTGGTGTATATGAGAAATGGATTCGGGGTGAAAAAAAACATCAAGTGGGTAATTGACGTGCGTGTCCCAGGAACTTATGAGGGGCAGCTGTCACTTGTTTCCGTTCGCTGGATATAACGCGCTAGCTTTTTGTTTCCTGAACTCTATCGTCGTGAAACAAACACAGATATATGTGTACACAGTGTACACATGATTGGCAAAAGAGAGAGGCGGCTTGCGATGTAACACGCGTGTCAGAGAGAGTGGGATAAAGTTGGGGGTGAGACAGAGGGTTGCGTGACTGTTTTCACGCCATCGCCGTGGGGGTTCCCCCATGGGCACAGCATCACGAGGACCCTGACACATCTCTCTCTGTCTCTCTAGTCTGGTAACGTGTGTGTGGCAATAGCGGAAAATATGGTACTGCGAAGAGGGTTGGTTCCAAGTCCATAGAAAACGAGAATCGAGACTATATATCGTTGAACCGCAAGCTACTAATTCGTCTCTCTCATATCGATTTGTCAACGGGGAACCACGCAGACAAATATTCCCAGCATCGTTCTACGAACACAACCCTCTTCGTATTACCTCACATTCAGCGTCGATGTGCCCGTTAAATCGTTTAATCTCGTGTCACTTGCTAGTTTGCGGCCTCGTAAGAAAGAGGCGTCCGACTCTCGGCGACAATGGAATAACGAAAAAATAGCCATAAACAGAAGCTCCATTACCTACAGAGCTAATATGATTTCTCATCGAGACGTCATATCGTTAGAAATGGACTGTTTTACGCCCAATCACGCGATATACCTCTTTCGAATCACCTTTTTATTCTTTTTCTTCGTTCGACCATCATTGACACCAGTCACGGTCGGATTTCAATGGAATTTTATGACGATATTGATCAAAATATCCATCCTCTTCACGTTATAATAATTCCTTAAATAATTCATCCCGTGGTAAGTGTATAGGGAAGGGTGGGGGCAAAATGGACACCATAAGATGATTAAGTAGGTCATAAGATGATTAAGTAAATCGGTAGGTTACTTTTTATCCAAAAATGACGTTTTTATCGATTAGATTGGGCGTCGAAAAAGAAATGCTGTGGGGCAAATAGACGTTATCCTAAAATTCTAATTTTCGAAAATTCAAGGAAGCGCGGGAAAACGTTGAAAAAATGGTTTTCTTCGCTTAGCACGATACTTTAATATCCAAGATACTTCGGCTAAGCTGCTTGGCGAATTTTGACTATTCCATTTTTCGCGAAATTCAATTTTAATCTTATAGTCACATTGTTTAATATTTTTTTACGATCAAGGAGGAGACCATTCACCTTGGTACCTCATTTTGCCCCCGGATTATCAAAACATTTTAGTAAAAGTGGATTACTATAACACTATTAGAGTTTTTTGAGGTGTTTTTTTAGCGATGGGAATGACAATCATTTTTAAAAAATTCCAATTATTGATTGGCAATTGTCATGATAATGTCGAAATCTAGATTCGATTTAGCATGGGTGAGTCTATTTAGGTAAACTGACGCCATTTATAATGATAATTCCCCTATATATACTATACCATTTAGGCTAGGGATGTTCGATTCATTGGAAAGAATGGATTCTCTAATCGATTCTAAATCGAATCAAGAAAATCAATTTTCATGAAAAATCGAATCCAAAGAATCGATCTCGTAAGAATCGATTTTTCAAAATTGTAAAAAAAATTAATTGCTAATTGAAGTTTATGTAAGTGTTTATTAAGTATTTGCTATGAAAAATGATTAAATTGCACTTTTTAATATATTCTTAAAGATATTATGAATATATTTAACAAATCAGAATTTTTTCTATTACACAAGTTTCTGTTGTTTTACGATATTTGGTATATTTTTACTTTCGATTACTTGTTTCGTAGGATCAAGTTTTCAATATTTTAACTTTTAATTTTTTTCCGTCTTTTTCTCACGTTTTAACGTTTTCATACTTTTTCCTTTTAACCTTGACGTTGATGTTTCAGAGATTGATGTCAATCTTTATTTAATTGCCAATCTTTAAAAGATAATGAATTTGATAAAAAAAAAATGGAATCTTCGATCTGTAAGGTCAAGAATCGATTCACCTAAAGACCGAAAAGGAAAGAATCGAATCGGAATCGAACATCCCTAACTTAGGCACATTTACGCAAATTATATTGATTCAATTCTCTCTAATTTTTTGAATCGTTATTTTTTCGATAATTTTCCATGGTGTCTATTTCGCCTCCGGAGTCCATTTTGCCCCTCCCCCTCCCCCCGCGTATATACGTAAGGTGAGTGTACCGAATATTGGGCTAGTACCGAATACTGTTCGTCCAGTCTATTTCTTTTTAGAATAAATTCAGTTTACGTTCAATAAATGTAATGTATTTTTTTTAATAATCTTCATTTAACGTATTGTCACTCGAAATAAATATCGAGTATGAATCGTATTCAATTCATATTTCCCGTAATTCATGACAAGCTACCGAGCGAGGTAAAAAACGGTCATTTCCTTATCGATCTGGCGAAGGAAGTGGTCTTGCGAAAAAGCATAGTTTATAATTAAAAAAAAGCATCGAATCAGTCGAAATAAGTTTCAATGTATTATAAACGAGTCATTGAAGTAGTAGAGTGCGGAAATAGACGAGCAAGTTAAATATTTGGCCGAAAATACATACCCCATAATTCGGCACATATATAGTGAGAATCGTATGCACCGAATATTGTACAACAATATTCGGGACATGCATACGCCAGTAATAGGGCCGTTTGTCTTACGAATGACAAACGAATGTCAAACGCATGTTGAAGTGTACAACAGTATTCGGGCCATACATACCCCAGTAATAGGGACATCGGTTAAAAGTGTAGAACATTATTCGGGACATTTGCACATGTATACGCATTTTCAAAATTACAATTGAATAATATAAATAATAACTAAAATGAGGTGGGCATTCGTTAGCTGAGATTCCACGCTTTCAAACAATACCAATACTTTATACCCTGAGACAATTTTAAATAAAGATTTTCTGACGATTTTAATGACGAGCGAAGCTTAGGTCCCCAGTATTCGGTACACTCACCTTATACGTGCGTTATGCCGAGCGATGCCTAATTCAGGATATTCCAGTGATTTGGTGGGCTCTCTCGTCTCATTCTCGGCTGCGCAGGGCCAATATATCCCCCCGCGCGGTATACTATAATAAAATAATACCTACGCGGTGTGTGTATTATATGGCCTGGCGAGTGCGCACCTGTGTGATATATAGAGTTCCCCGGGTTGAAAACGGTACATAAACCGAGGATCTCGTGTACGGTGTCCGGTTACAGAGGTGAAAGAGACCATGCTGCTGCTCTTTGCTTCTGCTGCTGCCAGAGAGAAAGAGAGGGAGGAATCGCGGGATATATGTACGGGGGCCGAACGCGAGAGCAGGTACTCTCATTCGGCCAAGCTAAAACACACAAACGCAAGAGCGTTTTTACCGTGTATCACGCGTGTGTATGTGAATACGAATACGAGAGGAGAAACGATGATGATCCGCGTTGTATAATGCCGTATAAAGATGGCAGGGGAGTCGTTTGGTGAACGGTGGTTAGCGAACAAACCCAAGAGAGAGAGAGAGACCAAGAGGGTCCGTTAACGGTTTGCGAGGGTGTATCGAATGTCCCATTGCGGTCGCCACGCCGTTTGGCATGCCCGTGTCTTTTACCCGCCTCGGTACTCTCTTCTCTTCGTCCCTCGTTCCTCTTCATTCTTTCTCGCATCCCTCTTTCTCCGTATCGATGCCTCTCGTGTGGACCTGCGCACAATTTCGTACCCTCCTCCGTCGTCTTCGTCGTGTCCGCGTCTATCCCGCGAGCTTGTTTCACGCTTAATTAACCCTCTGACAATCTGACCACGTGACGGACGTTAGCCGTAAGGACCGCAGCACCGTATCCACTACGGGGCCATTTTGTGCCATATTCGTCTATATATGGGGCATTCCATGTCAAATCGACCACTTTCGATTTGGTTGAAAATTTTTGTTCCTGTTCTACTCAATGAAAGAAATTTTTCAGAAAATTTTCAAATTTTTTTTACCAAACCCTAAAAAAGTTATGTATTTTTCAAAAAAAAAGCTTTTGTTTTTTCAAATAGCTATAACTTCTTCAAAAATTGACTAATCGGGACGGTTTTTTTTCAAAATTTTTGTCTTTAGATGTACTTTCCGAAAAAAAATACAAACTAATTTTAAGATATTAAGATCTATGAAATTTTTCACGTTTTTGAGAAAAATCATCGTTTTCTCGGAGATGCCATTTTTTTTTTTACTCAAAAAATACTTCGATCAATTCCAGAAAGAATGCCGCCCTAACTGGAGTGGGCCGAATATTCCTTCTATTTTTTTTTTTTTTAACGATTAGAAAAAAAATGTCCAGCTGGGCTTATTTCGCAAAACAACACTCTAGATTTTTTTTGAGGATTTATAAAGGACCTCAGAGTTTGAAAAATTGAGAAGAAAATAAAATGAAAAGTGGTAATCCTTGAATTTTTTTTTTAAGTGAAAGCAAAAATAAAAGACACCTATAAATACTTTTTTTGTATTTTTTTCAAAAACTACATCCAAAAACAAAAAGAATGGAAAAAAAAATTGTCATTTTTGACTAAGCCACAGGCTTTTGAAAAAGACATCCATTGCATATCATCTTGAATCCAATATTTATCAATTTTAGCTCGTCTTAGCTTTCTATATTTCTTCTTTGGTTGGAAAAAAATACAAAAAAAATTATTTATAGGTGTCTTTTATGTTTTCTTTCACTTTTTTGAGGAAAAAAAAAATTTCGAGGATTACCACTTTCGATTTTATTTTCTTCTCAATTTTTTAAACTCTGAGGTCCTTTATAAATCCCCGAAAAAAATCCAGTGTGTTGTTTTGTGAAATAAGCCCAACCGGCATTTTTTTTTCTAATCGTTAAAAAAATAGAAGGAAAATTCGGCCCACTCCAGTTAGGGCGGCATTCTTTCTGGAATTGATCGAAGTATTTTTTGAGTAAAAAAAAAATCAAAAATGGCATCTCCAAGAAAACGATGATTTTTCTCGAAAGAGTGAAAAGTTTCATAGATTTTGATATCTTAAAATTTGTTTGTATTTTTTTTCGGAAAGTACATCTTAAGACAACAATTTTGAAAAAAAACGTCCCGATTAGCCAATTTTTGAAGAAGTTATGGCTATTTGAAAAAACAAACGCCTTTTTTTTGAAAAATTCATAACTTTTTTATGGTTGGGTAAAAAAATTTAAAAATTTCCTGAAAAATGTCTCTAATTGAGTAGAAAAGGAACACAAATTTTCAACCAAATCGAAAGGGGTCGGATTCAAAAGTGGTCGATTTGACATGGTATGACCCATATATATCGCTGTGTGCTTCCGCGGATGGTTTTCTGGATGCCTTTTTCGGGAACTTCCAAACAGAAACGAGGCAAACCGAGTTGTGCCGTAAACACAGGGAATTTCTCGAGCATGAATGAGGAGACATCGCATCCAAGGCCCTTTTTTCTCTCGTGAAATTTCGAAAGATCATTTTGAGATAACGCGAGGATACTCATCGAGGCAGGAGAACACCGAGGAAGGGAAAAACGATGATTGCGTGGCCCGAAAAGGCTCCTCGGAGTCTCCTTCATCGCATGTCGACGCTCTTTTTTTTTTCATTCTGTGGAAGGAACCTCCCCAAAACTCAGGAAGATTCTTCAATCTTTTCATTCTTCGCCCGACGATCCCTTTGTCCAGTTCGTTCACTCTCGACTCGTTTCTCAATCGATCGATCAGCAATCATAATACGTATAATACAAGACCGATCTCCATTCGATCTTCACGAAGAAATCGATACTTGATCACGATTCCACCGCTATATGCGTAGATTTTTCTTCGCTTAGATTTTTCGTCGTTTTCTTCAATGTGTCCCGCTCGATGCTGGAGGAAGATCTTGATTGCGGGTCGAAGAAAAAGTGGCGCAGGACGAGAGCGCATGGTCGGATCGTCGATCGAGGCTCTCGTTCTCTTAATTTCCTTCTCATTTATTTCGTGCGCGCTTAGCTTTGTCGATGCGTGTGGAAAAGGTGCCTCTTGCTGGTTTGTCGAGCAAGAAGGCACACACGAGTCCGCGCTGGTTTGAGATAGTTACACCGGCGAGTCGACGTGGCCTGGTACCGGTTAACAAATGACCTGGGAATGATTTAGCACATCGCGTACCGCGAGGAACGCGAGAACCTGGGGAAAGGTAACATACACGGCAAAAAGAGGGAGAGAGAGAGAGAGATAATGGTACGGACGCGCGTGTGCGTTGAAACCTTCGGCTCGTTTGCTCGATCACGGTTCGACGAGACTCGCGATCGGTTCTCGAAGCACCGGCGCTCTTTATACACATGTGCACATCGAGGTACAACAAAAAGATCGTAAACCCACACGATTTAACGCTCAGAGTGACGCAAGTTACGCCCTTAAGTCTACAGAGCTGCCGATATATTATGGGTGTATCCTATATGACCATCGTCACTGCCGAGTGATTGTTTTATGATTAAGCCGTTCACTCGGGGGATGATTTTCGATTCACGAGGTCGTTGTTTTTTTTCTGTTTTCCTTTGTACACCGCACAGGGGTGATTAATCGTTTCCGGAATTGAAAACCGATCGTCTCTCTAGTTTTGCCTTTCTCTCCTCTTCGCCTATTCCCTTCGTCTCAATTTCAAGCTGACTCGATTTTTTTTACAATCTCCGAGTAACTCGATTGGTAAATTAATAATTTCTTTGCGCAATTTAGTTCGAAGCTGTACTTTTATTCATCAATGACTGATGAATTTGACAAACTTTTGCAAAGGTCAAAAAAAGCATTTTTTTTAAATATAATGAATAAATTATTCTATTCCAAATTTTAAGCATATAAAAGAGCAACATTTAAACGATATTTTGGAAACTTTTTATCAATAACTGATGAATTTAACAAGCTTTTTCACAGGGTCAAAAAAGCATTTTTTTATATAATGAATAAATCATTCTACTTAAAATTTTAAGGATGTTTAGTCCCAAGCGCAAGTGATGAGAAAATTCTGAAAATTTGGTATGTTTTTGGATGAATTATTTAAGAGGTCGTGTAAAAATTTCACGACGATTAGGAAGCTCGTTATCGAACAATTAACATTAACAAATTAAATGAAATTAAATGTAGTCTTATGGAAACTGATATAACTTTGCGATGAGTTTTTTTTGGACCTCTCGATTTTTTAATATCTACGCTATATTGAAAGCAACGGAAACAAAACAAAGTTTATTGATAAATATTTTTTTGATTTGTTTAAAAAATTGTTCTTAACAAAATGTTAATATTTTAATAAGGAGCTTCCTAATCGTCGTGAAATTTTTACACGACCTCTTAAATACTTTATACAAAAACATACCAAATGTTCAGAATGTTTTCATCATTTTTCATTTAAACCCTTAAGGAGGTTGAAGTAATGATGATAGAATTCTGAAAATTTAATATGTTTTTACATGAAGTATTCAGGAGGTCGTGTAAAAATTTCACGACGATTAAGAAACTATTTATTGAACAATTATCATTAAAAGATTTTATAGGACTTCCTTAACATCCTTAATATCCTTAAGCATATAAAAGAGCAACATTTAAATGATATTTTAGAAAATTTCATCAATGTTCATCAATAACTGATGAATTTGACAAGGTTTTTCAAAGGTTTTTCAAAGGCATTTAAAAAAAATATAATTAACAAATTATTCAATTCAAAATTGTAAGCATATATGAAAGGGCAACATTTAAACGATATTTTATAGAACATTTCCATTGAAAAATTTGAAAATTTCAGCCAGTGGGACCTGGTTTCCGGAAACCCCTGAAAAAGAGTGTCTTCGTGGTGGTCTGGATAACTCATGATAGATTCATTTAAAATGAAAAAAAAAAACAAATTTTACCTGATGGAAGATAAGTACAGCTCGTAATTTAAACAAATTAAAATTTGAACTTTTGGCCGAGTTTGATGCAAAATAGAATGTATATCGTACAATTTACACTTCGTATAGCCTTGTAAAATTATTTGCAATCAAAAAACAAAAACCCTTCGTTCAATATCACTAGTCAATTCTATTTTGAGAAAATGTACAAAATGTCAGTAAGATTGGTGCATATTATTGAGAAATCGTGTCCACCGTCTTCAAAAATAGTGTTTGTAGACAAAAGCGATTGACATTCCTGACTTCAGGCTGGTCAAGCTTGACTAAGGCAATTGTTCTCTCCTAGACGTTTACTCCGATAGACTTGAAACTTTGATAAAAATGATCTAGACATTGCACTAGTGAATAAGAAAAAATTTTGTAATGGATTTTTTGAAATTTTGAAACCCATGTGTTCCCTTAAACAGAAACAATTGAAACAGGGGGAAAATAGAAAGAGAAGAAGAAGCGAAACGAGAGCCAAGAGACGCGCATAAAATGTCTAGAAGGGGGTGCAACGGTACTGTTACACTGATGCTGTATAAACTTTGCCTGTGTGACGACGGGGTTTCTCGGCGTTTCTCGAGCTAGAGACAGTGTGAGTTCGGGGGTCGAACTCTGAAAGGCAAACAGTTTAGCTGGAAACAATTGACTGCAGATTGAAGAGGGTTCGCGCTCGCGCAATCGAAGGAACTAAGGGCGCGCGCTGAGGGGCGAAAGAGGTGGAGGTGGAGGTCGAAGAGGAGGAGGATGATGATGAGAAGATGGTGGAGAGAGCTTTAGTCGTGTGTATAGTCGAACGAGGGGAAGAGCATAAACGCACATCTGACGAGATCGTCGATGTGTTCCATCTCGGTGCAGTGGCGCGCGACCTCGAGTCCTGCTAAACGCGAGAGCGCAAAGAGAGAGTTACATCTGTCCCGAAAATAGGATTGTATATAAAGAGCGTACGTAGTTAAAGTATAATATATATATATATATATATGTATGTATATGTTGAAGTAGTGTACAAACGCCGAGACTTTTGAGAGAGCCCGGTTGGGGTCGTGAGATCTGAAGCACGCGCACGATCGACGAGAATTTTTGGGGTGGGGGTTGAAAAAAGAGAAAAAGATACGGAAAAGTTCGAGTTGAAACACACGATTGAGGGGTGGCAACGATGGAATTTTCTCATTCTATTCGGAACGCGGATTCTGGCAATGCTAGTCCCGTTTGCCATGAATCTTACGTTTGTTTTCTGAAAAATATACATTCGTAGAAACTAAAGATTTCAACAACTTTGCAAACTTGAGAATGGTTGAGATTAGAGGAAATTATATGAGGCAGCAATTGAAGCAAGTTGAGGAATCACTTTTTGACGAATTTTTCTTGAAACCTCGTTTTTAAAGTCTTGCAAGATATCTAAAAAATATGACATGGCTTATGATTCAATTAAAGTTTTTGTTAAGTTATCGTTTAATATTTCCGATGATTTAAAATATTATTTTAATTTATTTAGAGATAAGACAAGTAGCGAGAAATAAAAATTTATTACATGTTATGAAGTTTTAGAAGATTGGAAATTTATATTTAGCGCTTCAATTTGTTTTTTTACTCAATTTACATTAGCCCTCCGTTTGTACACTTACATATCGGGACACGGTCTGTACTCTGGGTCATTAAAGCCCTGCTAATGTTTTTTCTAAGAAAAAAACGTTATAAAAATCTGAAAAAATCCTGAATTATTTTTATACCATTTTTTTCCATGATCCAATCATTTATTTAACCTTTTATAGGAAACAAATTTTTTTTACAATTTTTCTAATTCCAGAGATATTCGATTTAAAAATTTGGCCTGTGCCTTAAAAGAACCAGTGTACAGACGGAGGGTTACTTTTATGAATTTATGAAAACCGATGATTTTTTTTACGATCATAGACGGTTGATTGTTTCACCCACAGAGTTGAATCGTTTCAAATGTTTTTGAGTTCCAACTTCTTCAGAAATCGTTATTTTTTAGAAATTTCAGAGTTTATGGAGTCCCAAAACCTAAGAACTTAAAGTGTTATGAGAAGTCATAGGTACAAAGTTTTCCTATTAAGAAAAATTTCTTCGGTGCAATACTTTTCAAATAATGGACGGAAAGCCAGATAGCCAATTTTAAAGGGCACTTCTGATATAAATTCAGAGTAAGGACCCAAAAATGCATTTTTTCTTGATAGAAACGAGACTCTCACTCTGAACGTTAGATATTACTTTTGGAGATACCCAAAATCTATGGAGCTGTAATTGCGATTTTCCAAAACGAAAATCTAAAGCAAAAAACGCTTTTTTTCTCCGCAGTATTTGGAGCTCTTCAATACCGAAAGATCGACAGAATTATGAACAAAAGATCGACAAATGTTTCTATTGTTTTCCTTGCAATACTCGGGACTTGAATGACCCACATACATGTGTGTCTGTCGAAGTACACAGATTCTTAAGAGGGCGAGAAGATATAGAAATAGTATATATCCACCGCGATCAAGAGAAATGCAGTGTCTGCGTGTTGAGAGCTTCCGAAAGACAAGTGACACTCTTCTCGAGTGCAAACGCTTTTTTTCGTCGTCTTTCTCTTGTTTTCTTTTGGCTTTCGGGGTGGCTGCTGCGACGTTTCACCGTCGGTTGCTGAAGGCATGTAAAAAAAAAAAGAGCTCTTCAGGACTATTGCAGTATGTGTGTCCGTTTCTATCGTCGTCTACGACACTTTAACATTTTCTTCGATATTTATATACACCCCGAGATCGCGTTCCAGCATCGAGAGAGCATCTCTCACACCCTCTCGCTCTCTCTCTCTTCATCGTTTCATATCGTTTCGAGAAGCTATCGCGAGTAATAGTGACCCAAGACAAGTGCCAGACAAAATAGAGGACGAAGGGAACGATAAAACATTCTCTTCATCACGTCCAACAGAAACAAACTTGACGCCAAAAGCACATCGTGTGGCACGACGATCGCCAAATAAAAGTCCTTTAAGGCGTTATTCTGGCCCAGAGACATACATTATTGAGCGTTTTATTGAGCTCGATAAAAAAATATATTAATTTTTACCATTCTTTTTTCAACATATTTTTATTAATATTTTTAATGTTTGGTATTAATACCCTGAGAGAAAAATATACTAGAACCAATGAAATAAAGTTTTGAAGACAAAAAATCATTTTTTTCATTATTTGCCAAAACATATTAGATCGGTTCCCTTATATATTTAATTGGTTCATTTTTTTCAGTCAATTCTATAAATTTCTGTTTCAATAAACGAATTTACTTGAATCTAACAATATGTTATCAATTATATGTAATATGTTGTTTGAATCAAGAACACATTTTATCATTCAAAACATGCATGTCTTTTAATACAGGAAGCACTGAGAAAAAAAATGTGTTGAATCAACAAATTAATTAGTCCAATCAACAGGAAAAATGATTGATTCAATCAAACGCGTGTTTATTAATTGTTGCTAAACATTTTATAAAAAATATATAGCCCTTGCCAAATAATTTAATATGCATAGTTTAGTGACCCCAAAAAGAGATAAATAGAAAAAAAAGACAAATCTGCACCAATTCTCCGATCTAGTTTCTCTGTCCGACCGAGATTCGAGCCCTCGACCCTACCTACCATCATACCTATCCTACCTAACTACCTAACACGCTACCTATTACGTTATCGACTACTACTATGCACTTGAAAAAAGTTAGGAGTTATGAAGATTCGAATATAAGAAAACATTTAAAAACCCAGTTTTTTAATTTTTAACAACTTATGTATACTATTAAAGTATACTATGGAAATGATAGTTCTTTGCTTGAAGAAAATAAAAATTTCATCATTCCAAACAAATATTCTATTGGAATAAAATAATGTGTTATTTATTTTACTACAGCTTCTTTTCAAATAATCACAATCAATTTTATATCTAATAAATATTGAAAATACTACAGAAATATTTTTAGAAGTAAAATGATGATGAATTTATTGCAAAGAAATAATTTTGTTCGAAAAAAATAATTTGATATTGATGTCGTTTTTCAGATTCAAATAATCATCATTTTAGATTCAAATAATCTAATGTTTATGATGCGATAAATGTAATTAATCTAACGAATACAAATTCAATCAAGTCTATTTAAATAAAAATATTTTTTGAAGTAAAATAATAATGACTTTATTGCAAGAAAATAATTTTTACAAAAAAATAATTTTGTATTGAATTCGTTTTTTAGATTCAAATAATCTCATGCTTATGATGCGATCAATGTAATTAATCCAATGAATACAAATTTAATCAAATCTATCATGCATTTAATTGTTACTATTAAATAAGAGTTTAATATAATGGAGTAATAGATTCGTGAAAATATTTTTTTAACTGAAGAGTGATTTTCTTGGTCCAACAAATAAATAATCGAATTAATACTAAATAAATAAATAAATTTAATAAATAAATTCATGTTCTCAAATTCAGTAATTTTTTCTCTCAGCGTAAATATTTTTTATATTAATATTATATTTATTAATATTTTGGAAAATTAAATAAGTTATCAATAATAAAAAATTGATTTTTTCAAAAGTGTAGACCAGAATACCCCCTTAAGTCGTGAAAACTTGCGATCTGATCGCGCCTCCGACTTCTTTACTTTTTGTGGTTTTATCCTTTCGCTCTGTGCGTCACTTCGCTGAAAATTGATTGTCGACTAATAGGGCATGTCCTCACGATGGACCAGAGACGATCTCTCTTCTTTTTTTCTTATTCCTCCTTCTCGGTCTCGATTTATGCTCTTTTTTCATCGTCCTTTTTGATATTAGCTCGTTGTACATTAACCCGTTGCTTCACAGTCGAGTCGCCGGGATCAGCCAGCTCGGTGTGCGGCTACCTTACCGGTCATTACAAAGTATAATGTGACGTCGTGTTTCCTAGATTAAGGCTGAACAGAGGCAACAGAGCGACACCACACCGGAGAACTCTCGGACGATCTCTTTCTCCCTCTCTATTCGTTGTAAACTTCTTTTTTCTTTCCCTCCTCTTCTCGCGTGTCAATTAGCCACGCTGCCGGTAAATGACTTTTTGGTACGTTCAAATTTTCAACGTATGTTGAACCCACACGCACGCACAAACCTATTTGGAGAATTACTCGATTCATCGGGTGACATTGAACTCGTCCGGAAGAAACTCTGCGCTTGGAATTCGGGCAGGAGGAAAAAAAAAGATTGTAATTCGATATTTCGTCAGATTTGGGGCAGCGAGATTGGAATTTGAATGATAAATGAGCTCACTTTAGTCGCGGATCATTATCGCTCGTCCCCCTTAATCGTGTGATTCAATGAAATCACACACAATGAGTCGTTCTCTGAGTAATTTGTATTACGGATTCGTGTGTCTCGAATCGAACTGTAAAATCAACGGATATCTTTTCATCATTAATCGGACGGAGAATTATATTGTAAAATTAATTAATCAGAAGAATCAGATTTTTTTTTTAATCTTTCTTTCGTTGGAATCGTGAGGGTTCGTACGAGGAGAGGTCGTTGTTCTCGTTGCAGTGAGAATGCACGTGAGGCCAATAAAAAATTTGATTAAAAAACGTGAAATTTCTAATAAAAAAGACGATCCCACAGTGGAAGAGATATTCGTCGAGTTTTTTTTTTCATGTCCCGCGCTGCAGCCTCGAGATTTCCACCGGGACTCGTCGCTGATTGCCTCGATGTGCATAAATTGACTAACTAAGCGCGACTATATATACAGTTTCCTCGCGGCGTAAATCCGCCTCGACTATACCATTCGTATCGTTCGCATGTGCAGGATTATTCCATAAAAGATGGGACGTTGGTAGAAATGGGATAGCTACGTATTTATTTTCATGTATCAAACCACCCTTTTCAGAATTCCATTATTTTTTTCATGAAATTATGGGCAAAGTAGGGGAGCGTGGGGCTAGTTGTAACAGGGGTAAGTTGTAACACTCAATTTTGACCGAGAATTTAAAACATTTTGATTTAATTTTTTTACTGAATGTGCTTTTTATAACTCGCAACATAACGTAAACACGGCTAATACCCCGCGAGACATTAAAATAAGAGGATATGCACACGAGCTCTATTTTTTCAGGTTTTGTAAAAAGAATACTTACGAAAATTTCGATTTTGACTATTAAAATTAAATTAATTGTTTATTGTTTTTTCGTTGTTACATCGTAAATTCAACTGGCTTTCATTTGCTTTTTTTAAAATTATTCTAAAGTTTGTAGTTTTTGAGATATTTCATTAAGTAGACATCATGAGCCCGTGGGGCAAGTTGTAACATGTTAGAACTTGCCCCATGCGCGTGTATTTTTTTCTGCTCTCTACATGTATTTGTATAAATAATATTATTACAACTTGTAGTATAGTGATTACATAGTTTTACAAATTATTTGCGGCTTTTTGTGCATTCTTTTACTCTTCTTTACTCTAATATTGCCCAGAAAAATATGCCAAGTTATTGTATTGTATTTTTTTAAGCATGAGAGACTACCAAAAATTATAATCATCACAAGAATGAACCATGATGAATAATAGAAGACTATGACCCAATAAAAACGTGTTCTTTCTTATAAATGTTGCCAGTCTTTTCATTGTTACAACTTGCCCCAAGCCTGTTACAACTAGCCCTAGACATGGGGTAAGTTGTAACAGCTCCCATTTTTTCAAAAAACGTCTGGTGTAAAAGATGGGTAAAGATTTAAAATTATTTTTCGATTGGAATTAGGGCTCAGATATATACTTTACAAACTGTCTTACTCACAATCTTAAAAGCATACATATTTTAGGTGTTACAGGCCTTTTTCCAAAAACTGTTACAACTGGTCCCACGCTCCCCTACCTGCTCTGGTTGCATTCCTAAAGGGTCAAAAAAGGCCCCCCTCAAAAATATCTAAGTACAAAAATAACTCGATAATAATTTCCACTAAAAACTACTTATTAAAATAATATTAAAAACATTATGATTATTAAAAATCAATACCTTAGAATAATAAAGAGACAGGTGAAAGCTTGGAGGAAAAAAATGCATTCTACTCAAGATCTCATCAAACAAATACTCCTAGAATATTCTTTTTTTTATTCAAGTTTATATTAAGCTTA
Organism: Alloplasta piceator; assembly: GCA_946863875.1. Classification (NCBI taxonomy): domain Eukaryota; kingdom Metazoa; phylum Arthropoda; class Insecta; order Hymenoptera; family Ichneumonidae; genus Alloplasta; species Alloplasta piceator. The sequence goes on from OX333071.1 coordinate 7,218,426, forward strand.
TTTAATTTAATTATCCTTGCAATTTTTCAGGATAGAATCTCTGCAATTATTATTATTATTATTATTATTATTATTATATATTTTGAAGAATTCGATTTTATCCAATCAATCATGATTTGCAACAAATCGTTAATGGATCGTTTTTCGAAGCCCTCAATCCAAGAATACAGAATATCAAAGAAAACTAATTAATAATGAAGAAAAAAGTATTCCAATTCGCCTGAAATGACCATATCCAGGTATATTAATAAACCAGGATGGACAGCGCATGAAGCGTCTGCATTTCTGCTCATGAACGTTTTTTTAACGCAGTTTATTTATTCCGCTACTCAAGTCACGAATGAAAAATCATTTCCGGCATTGATTTCGATATCACCCGCGACTATATCTATACGCAATTTAACTCGTAAACTCCTGAAATTGCGGTAAATCATTCGCCCCGAAGGCTCTCGCATTTTTATCCGTCAATTTTATTTATTTTCATTGTCGTAAGACTCGAGGGAAGTCCATCGCGGGTGCGAGCACACGCTGATTGTGTCATACATAAAATTACGATAAATCCATACCAGCGCCAAGCGCGTGCGTTCGCTCTCGGGTGTCTCGAAAGACCCCGGGCGACGAGAAGTCGAAGCGAATAATCTCGTCGCCGATATATCGCGACTTGTAATCGCACCTGATATCAAACGAAGGTGAGCTCAAAGGAGAGAAATCGTTGTGGGTGGCGCCAGTCGTGTTTACATCGGACGAAGCAAAATTCGATAGATCTGACCGATTTTACTCGATGACTCGAGACGTGGCTATTAAATTATTTAAGGACGCTCGCTCCGAATCAATCAATTTCATTTGGCGAAATATTGATCACTTACTATTCAAAATTTGAACGAGCGAATCTAACTTAAAAAATCTGCGCTAAACTGAAGAATGATTTAACAAGCGGCATTTTAAAGGGCAAGAATTCGGCTTCATTTCCTGATTTTTTATTGATTTTTACAAATTATTTTAAGATTTGGACTCTATTTTGACAACAGCTGTTTTTCGCCTTTTCCCCCTCTCTTCAGGTGCACCCATCTTCTAGAGGAAATTTTGTTAATACATTTTTACGATTGGATTCATAAAGGGAAAAGTTTGAGCTTCAATTTCCTTTCTTTAAAAACTTTGAGCGATTTTTTTTCCAAAGTTATTCGGTTTTTTGTGAAACAATAGGAAATTTGAAAAATCCCGTATAACACGAAAACAAAGAGGATTCAGGAAAAACTTCAAGATAGCGAAAAGTTGCATCTGTTTTTGTTGAGTTCAGAGGAATTTTTTCAGATTTTTTTTTCCAAATTTTTATTTTCCCATGTTGAGGCTGGAAAAAAAATTCGGGAAAAAAATTTGGAAACAAGCTCCAATGTGTTGAAAATGGTAAAATAAAGTATTTTCCCCTCTTGAAATTTTATCAATAATCCCATAGTTCTCGACTTAGGGCAATTGAATGACCCGAGCTCCGACCCGGGAAGTGGAAAAAAAAAATTTTGGAAAAAAAATCTGAAAAAGTTCCTCTGCACTCAACAAAAATAGACGCAACTTTTTGCTGTCATGAAATTTTTCATGAATCCTCTTTGTTTTCATGTTATACGGAATTTTTACAATTTCCCCTTTTTTCACAAATAACAGAATAACTTTGGGAAAAAAAATCGTTCAAAGTAAAAAAAAAGGAAATTGAAGCTCAAACTTTCCTCCAATCGTAAAAATGAATTAAAAAAAATTCCTCTAGAAGATGGGCGCGCCTGAAGAGAGGGGAAAAAACGCGAAGTACAGCTGTTTTCAAAATAGAGTCCAAATCTAAAAACAAATTGTAAAAATAATTTAAAAAATCAGGAAACGAAGCCGAATTCTTCCCCTTCAAAATGCCGCTTGTTAAATTAGTCTACGTTGACTTCGGGCAAAATGGCATAAAAAAACGTTCCAGACCTTTTTTGAAGTTTTGTCCGGAAACTTTTCGCCGGTAGTGTATGTCTCTAGACCAGAATATCGCCTTAAATTAAACTGCAGTTAATTTTGTGAAAATGAAGAATCGGTCATCTCGCCCCATAAGTGAAGAAACTTGGAGGAAATTCAGAGCCATTTCGTGACGCAGGTTGAAAAAGGTTCTCTCATCGGAGTTACGATCTCTTTGTTGCGCCAACATGACAAATATATTAGGCAGAGGGATGTATTATACGCGATATATATCAGAACATATAGATTGGCAAGACGGAGATTCTCAATGAGAGCAAAAGCTCACCGCTTCTCAAGATAGACGAGAAGTCGTTAGCAAAGCACAATGCTGTTTTGACGTGAGCACAGCATCAAGCCGGAGTATATCCATATATACATTTATATATATGTACTAAAATACGAAGACATACGTACAGGGAATGGTAACACAAAAGAAGGCGAAGAAAGGTGGATGAACATTGCAACTGTACCGATTATATATATATATATATATATTTATATACATACAGACTCGTGTCTCTCGGACCAACGGACAAATCGCTTCGAATCCCTCGAGAACAAATGACAGTGGCTGTCGACGAATGGTTCGTCGTTTTCTGCACGTATACGTTTTTTTTTGCTCTCGATCTTTTGCGGGCCCTTTTGTGAGCGGGCACCTCATTACCGGTACCACAAATTTTTCACACGTCTTCGAGACACACGACGCCTTCTCCTTCATTCTCTTTCCCCAGACTCGATCTTTCACCTGGCCGAAAAAAGCAACCGAATGCAATCGTTCGTCTCCTCGGCAATTGCTTCCTCGCGAGCCAATTCTCTCCGCCAAACAAAACGCAGAAACACAAGCAAAGTACGATTTTACGTCGCATTTTTTTGCATCGTTTCTCTTTTTTTGAAAGGTAATTCGTCGAGTGTATTCGTAAAGTGTATCAAATGAAGCGTGTGGCAAAAGGTCCCGCGAGGGAAGATCAAACGAGACGAGCAAACACGAAACAAGTGACGTTGCGCGTTAAAAGTCTCTCTCACTCTTTCCCTCCATCTTTTTCTCGCTATGTACATAGCCTTTTTTTTATCTCTTAACCGTTGTAATAACAGACTTTCATGGCACACAATGTGCCTCCTCTCTCTCCCTCGTCTGGCATCATCACGCTTTGCCTATTGGATTACCATTTGGATTAATCCCACCCTTTCGCAAACGCACCCTGTTCTCGTAGACAGAATGTATATCCTGTAAAGTACATAAGAACGTTAGACGCCCTCACTTTCTCTATTTCTCTTGGAGAAATACAAACATAAAGGGAAAATCAAACTTTGGGATGTATGTCGCATGTGAGAGGATCGATTTGAAAGAATGAGAGAATCTGGACGCCCTTTATTCTGATGCCGTTTTAAGGGGTTGTGGATTGAAGAATTTAGACAAAAATTCATATGCTTCAATTTTTTGCACCTAAACTAATCCATGTTTTTGTGATAACTCAGGTTAACTGGGCAAATTGCATTAATATCGACTTCTATTTCATTTCTTCATAGATATTCCTGAATAACGCTCAATAACGCTTTTGTTTCGAAGAAAATCGAATTTTTAATGTAGTGTTGCTAGCTCAAAGTTAACAAAAATTAGTGCTATTATTTTGTTTCTATAGTCAAACGTATCGTTCGGGTCCTTGAATTGAAGGCTATTTTTGAGCTCTCAAATACCGTTGAAAAAAAAATTCTTAGTTCTTTTTGTTTCGAAGAAAATCGAATTTTTAATGTGGTGTTGATAGCTTAAAGTTAACGTAAAGTCAAATTTTTAGTTATTTATTTTTAAACTCTTTTTTAAAACTTTTGTACTTGTCAAATAAAGTTGAAAAAAAATTCTAGCTTTTGTTTCGAAGAAAATCGAATTCTGATTGTAGTGTTGCTAGCTTAAAGTTAACAAAAATCAGCGCTCTCTTTTTGATTCCATAGTTAGACGCAAAACTTGAGAAAGCAACCCCTTAAAATTGAGTGGAGGGCGCTAAAAATCGCACTAACGATAAGCCGTTCAAGAACTCAAAAAAAGATTATTAGTCTCATTTTTCCTCCGCTTGAAGCCAAAATTGCTGAAGTTGGATTTAAGACGCAAAAAATCCGATTAGCACATTCACCGACGTTCCAATCGACGCGAAAAATGCGAATGGAACAAAAAATTGATCATTAGAATGAAATTATTCTCCGGCAGTAAATCAGAGGTTTGTAGAGTCGTGATAGATTTCTGTGGTTGGTTTCGTCGAGTCATCGAGTCGGACGAAGAAGAACGATGACGCCGACCGAGACAACAAAGATGGCGGCGTGACGCGCTCTTAACCTTCGGTTAAAACAAGAAGATGCCGTCGCTCTTTCTCGCGCGTCGATGAAGGTGCCAGTACGAAATGGCGGCATTTGCATAGGTATGCTGGCTCTTTTTCTGTGGATTCATCCGCACGATATTACACCGGAATACCGCGGGTTCGTAAAGGAAAATAAAATGAAACGAAGATGCTTCGCCGGGCCGGAACTCTTCGCGTTCGGGGACCAACGATTCCTCCCTTGGGATTAGCCCAGTCGATCGGGCCCGTTCGACACACAGATTTATACTCGCACACACGAGAGTGGGAGTCATGATTAACTTGTCAAAAATATTGGAGTCACGCTTCGAGCTATTTATTAAAAGTCTACGGCTGTTCCTCCCCGGGTTTGACTAAGATACGCACGGGAAAGCGCTAGACGAGCTCTCATAGCGGTCTCCTTTATTTCTCAAGATCAACTATTTTTTTCCTATCGGATATTAGGATCCACCGCGTCTGCGCGGTTTAATTTTGGTAGCGTCACAAACTCTTTTTTTCCCTCCACTTTGTTCTTCATTTTCACGCTGATACTTGATCGAGTGTAATCAATTTTCCAAGCATTCACGCTTGCTTCCCTTTTCTGTCCTCAAAAGTTATTGTGCAAAATGATTGATGAACGATTTTCGTGTCCGCAATCGTGAGCTTGAGAATATGCCAGGAATGGGGATATTCGAAGGGAGAGAAAGGAATGTGAGAATACGGAAGAATAAAAAGCCTACAGGCTTTTTGTAACGAACGACGTGGTTGACAAACGAGATTACCGATGACCGTTCTCATGCCAAGCTTTGCTCGTACGCAACGATAAACAATTGAAGAGAAAAGAGCGGAAAAAACGTGGGTGGAGGAAAAAAACGTTGGAGAACGTCGCGCGACGACGACTACGACAAAGACAGGACATGGAGACCGGGAATGCATGATAATTTAAACGATGACTCTCCGCTTCTTCTTATTCGACTTCTTCCTCGTATATATTCAATTACTAAATAATTGGCGGATGGGCGGAGAGACGTTGGGGGAACTGATGATGCCGGATTGAAGGAGCGACGCAGATGTAGGAAGGAATCGAGAGGGTTGGAGGAAACGAGAGAGGCAGTGACGAAGAAGACGAAGCAGAAATGGAGGGATTGAAAAATGATAAGAACGTTGAAATAACGAGAATACAAGGCCCAGGGGCCCCTGGATTCCTCGCTTCGCTGACATTACAACCAACAAACTCTTCGAAGATATGGTTACAATAATACCGAGACTCTCGGTTCTACAAGCCCATTTCGCATACTCGAGGTGACGAGCGTGACTTATAAGCCCGGCGAATTATAATCCAATTTGCGATTATCGTGGTCGTTGCGCATCGTTCTCGTCGTTGTCGTCGTCACGTTGATATATTGCGAATGAAAAAAATATTCCCTTCCCTCCGAGCCAAGAAAATCGTGCATGCTAAGTACCGATGTAACGCGATTTTACAACGCATGAAAGTTGGATTATTGGTTCAAATTCAAAAGTACCTAAAACTGGGATTTGGCGCGGAGTTTCGGTACGAATGGTCCGACAATTAATTCAAGAGCCAGCTTTTGAGTGACCAAAATGAATGGATGAGGGTGAAAATGTCTAATTTTGTTCTTGGGACAGGGACCATTTTTGGTGAGATCGCAAAATTAAATAAAAAATTGACACCGCAAGATACGGAAGCCCTCGCGAAACCGCATAAAGCTGTGTCTGCAGAAAGGATAAATATGGTCGGGCAAAAAGTGCGAAACAACGATGCGCCCATAGAATCGCTGATGACACGCCTTATCTCGAGGCGTGAAGAGGCAAAACGAGGATGGAGAGACAGGTGCTTTTTTGCACAGGTATTTAAATTTTATCGGGTATTCCGAGTCAATTTCAATACCAACAGTCAACTTCGTGGATTTTGATCGGCGATTTTTTGTACGATTTCGCCGCGAGCGAAGAAACACTTAGAATTTTGGTCGAATTTTTTTCGTCAGCCATTATCTGTCTTCAAATTTTCACCAAGAGAAATGTTTTATTTGAGTTTAAATAAATTTAATTGAATTAATTTTTTTATTCAAGTATTATCAGGCCCATATTTCCATAAATTAGCAAATTTTATTTGGGAATCAAGGAAATCTGTTTTTTGGATATAGAAAGTTCAAAAAAATTCTCAAAAACTTACAGTATTGATTAAAAAATTTGTAGACTTAAGCAGCAGTGAGAGAATTGGAGTTTTTGACAATTGCAAGCTTTTTTCAAACAAATAAATTGAGAAAAAATTGAAATTAGATTATTCTGACACTATGCTCTCGTTTTTGAAATTTTCGTCAATATGATTGCACGAAAAAAGCCGGCGGTTCGTGGGAAAAATATAATATCGTAGAGATTATTATAAAAACATAAATAATTAATAGAAAATTATATAATATATAAATTCCAGTATGATAAAACCAGCTTATAGCTTATAAATGTTTACACAAAATTACAAGCTTTTGCAATTGTTATTATATTTTTTTGAAATCGACGTTCCCGTTCATTAATAAAAATTAATCATTACCAAAAATAATGATCGAAAAAAAATCGTAAAAAAGTTCAGTGCAGTGCAGCCTCATTAAAATCATAAGAACCATGATGGAAATCGTCCAGAACGGGGGTTCAAAAATTGCATCAGTTCACTTGGAATATCCATGAAGATCGCGAATATATAAACGCAGACGTTTCGTAACTTATATCAACCTTCAAGCTTTGACTGTTGCTTGGTCCGTGATATTGACAGAGTCTCGAAAGCTCTCGATTCGCAATAACGAGAAGATATAGTCGAAAAGGAGCGTAACGAGCCGTCTCTTCGCGCACACTTACATATATTTATATACCGCGATTTCTGGGCACTAAAGAATCAAAGTACCTCGAAGAGGAGGAGCAGAAGAAGGAGAAGAATATCTGGCTTTTCCGGACTTGTCTAACGAGCTTGCATTGTGTCCTGCTCCGACATAGATATATATACACATACAAATGCACTTATATACAATTACGTATATAACTTATTATTCTTTGGATCCTCGCGGAGGAAATCGCAAGAATAATAATATAATCATTTCTCGTCCAGCTCTTGGCGAACGTATTTTAATCATCCACATGTATGTTTGTAAATATACATATATGTGTGTATATATGTTACGCACTCGGTGGACTTACGCAAGTTTGAAATAGAAGTGTTATGTACACCGATAGGTGAACGTTGCATGAGAATACAAGAGGCGAAATTCATGCAATCTACCTGCAATTTTTCTCACTCGAATGCGTTGTCGTAATCACATCACACTATCGTTTATATTTCTACATTCTTATTCGGATCCTACTTTTCCTTATTTTTATCTCACACAGAAGCGAACGACCCTAATTACCCCATTGAAATATAAGCAAAAGTTTTTTTTCACAGCTGCAATTTTACTTTCAATGCATTTACATGACGTGCGATAATTCAATCAATGTTTCTTGATTGATCGATTGACGATATTTTATGGGATTCAAAAATGTCAAATATCAATTCGCATAATTATTTAAATCAAAACCAACCTTTCAATTGTTGAAAGACCTTCGAGTAATTGAAACTTTCAATTAGGGTGGAATTGAACAGTGAAAATAGGTAGGTTTCAATTATTTCACTGTGGGACTTTAATGACCGGAAGTGGAGACGAAATTATTTTGATTGGAGTTCAAATCGAATTAATTTCATTATTTTATTTTAAGACTCTGAGATCGCAAATAAAGGCGCAATGATTCCTGTTGACCTATTTATTATTTTGAATATTTTTCAATGGTGATAAAGATTCTTTGGTTTTTCAAGAAGATCAAGATCTAGCTAAGCCAGGGTTGCCAGCGTTTCAGAGGGTCAAAAATAGTAGAATAGTGACTTATATTTCACGGAAATAGTGATAGATAGATTTTTAGGTTTTTCAGAATGGGGCTAAAATGGAACAAAAATGTTTTTTGATAAAAATTCATAAAAATTCTAATTTTTTGAGAAAACTATTGGAAGATTCGTGTTCAAGGGGACAAAATACATCGATACAAGGTTTGAAAAAAAGAAATACCATTTTTTTTTTCGTATTTTGATAAAAATTGTATCTGTCCACTAAAGTAGGTGTAATTTTGTTTCTATTCAAAATTTTGGTTCTAGATTGCGCTCATTCTCTTCCTAATCGTTTGAAGGTTAAAAACCCCGCTTTGTTCATCCGATACTGATGATTTTTCGAAATTTGTCCCCTATTCTAAGCAGCACCTTTAGCCTAACCACTTTTGAGCTCTGAAGTAGTGACAATAGTGACCAAATTCCGAAAATAGTGAGAAAAGTGACACGATTTAAAAAATAGGGACCAATAGCAACCCTGAGCTGAGCGAAAAAAGAAGATGGCTCCAAAATCTTATTCCTCGCCGCTCGAGAATCATTTCGAAAAGTCTCGACAAAAATATTACATTTCAAGACCCGAACACCAACGACTTGTCACTCTCAGACATTTGTCTGTCCCGTTTTTTCGGCTCTCCCGACATTAATCCCTCCTTGCTCGCGACTTCCACATCTCGAGGGCGCAAATCCATGCATAAATCGATCGAGAGGATGAAAAAATTAAAAAAATAATAATAATAATAATAGAATCACCGGCATCGATTTCTCTTCAACGCCATCTACGCATATTCCGTTAACTCTCTGCGACATCGATAATAATCGACGATATCACACACTCTTCTACGCCTCTTCAAATCCGCGCCAGTAGCATATTCATACCCACACACACACAGAGACATGAATATCCATACATATTTCATGAATACATATATATGCAAAATGTAGTATTAGATATCAATAGTAATCGAGTCGTTCGAGCGAAATAAATGAACCGGTTCGAGACTCGCACGGTGGTCGTTTGCCTTCTCTTTTCCGCTCGATTATTTTTCTCAATACGTCGAGATATTCCATAAGCAAAAAATATTTAAAAAAAAAAGCACAAGACCAAACCTATCACTCTCGCAAGCATTGTTAATCCGTGACGGCTTTTTTTTCGTTTGGGAGGTTTTTACGGGGGTTTTTAGTCGCCAGGTGAATTGGCCGATTCGCGAAGCATGTGCTAACGATCTGTGGCAAACAGAGCGAAAGTCCTCGATCGTATTTTATGTCGGCGTGCATTTTAATACAACGTTTGTTCGTGGGTCTGTGTGAATAAACGCGCGTATCGGTGAGCACATGTGCGAATTATACGCGCAACGAAACCGGCAGCCATGTTACATATGTTAAAACGTGAAATTAATCGGGAGTCACGATAAAAGATAGCGACGTTAATGACTTACGCACACAGGCATGTACGGATATGCATGTACGTGTGGGTATGAAACTCACGAGAAGCTTATATTCCGGCTGGTCACCCATTTTTTTGCGTAAACGCCCGTCGAGATAGAATCGCGTGAGCTCCGACACTCGAGTCCTGTTTTACAAGGATCACCACGTAACAGAGTGCCCCGCACTCTGATCAGCCAATGGCGAACGAAAGGACGAAAGTTTCACGTTCTAACACGAAAATAGATGCCCATTTCGGCCCTTTCGTGCGCTAACGATCGATATATCTATCGATTAGGGCGAAATTCTTGTTGTTCTCGAATCTAGGACGATTCTTCATGGTTCGTTGTGTTCTCCAATCATAGATCATAGATCATAGATTCACAGAATGTTTGAATGATGCAGCAAAGTGAAAAATCATTTTTCCTCTAGAATTTATTGAGTTGTGCATGAATTTATTTTTTGGGAAGTTATAAACTGGGCGAAGTTTCTAGTAATTTGAGAACCGTCTAGATTTTATGATTAGTTTTATGGAGTAAAGTTTGCGTTATGAAAATTTAAAATTAAAAAAATGAACATTTTATTAAAATAGAGGGGGAAAAAGTTGAATTTGTTAAAATTACAATTTTCTTACACCTCTATTATTTATTCGGCAATTATTATTATTTGTAATTAGTTGTATCGAATAAAGCTTGGGTCAAGAAAATTGTAAAATAAATAAAAAATCACATTTCAATGGAATAGGAGAAGACGTTTAAATAGTTCAAAATGCATTGGAATTATTTTCAATAATTATTATCTATTTTGCAGTTTAATATTATTTAGAACTCGTTATATCGATTAAAGTTTGAGTTTTGAAAATTTAAATGAAAAGAATGAACAAGATGTCATTGAAATCAGGAAAAAACATTGAATTTTTTGAAAATGCACCTCAATTAATTTGCATATTTATTTTTTATTTTTCAGTTGTTATTACTTATAATTATTTACACCGAGTAAGAGACATGAAAATACTGAAATTAAAAGAAAATAATGTTTTATTGAAATGGGGACAAAATATTGAATTTATTGAAAATCCATCACAATTATTTTCAATATTTACTACGTACTTTGCAATTAATATTGTTTATAATTAGTTACATGGAATAAAGTTTAAATTAAAAATTTTTTATTAAAAAAAGTAACATTTCATTGGAATGGGGACAAAAAAATTGAATTTTTTGAAAATGCACCACAATTATTTCGCTATGATTCAAAATGTAATTTCCTTTTTTGAGAAAAATTTTAATAAGTGCAAGAACTGCAATCGTGTACATGGACGTTCATTGATGTAAAATCTCAACGTCAGTGTCATTCGAGCATTTGTGAACGAAGCAATAGTGTGTGTGTGTGTGGGTGTATATATAGATATATATATGAGGCATTCTGCGTCAAGTCGGCCATCCCATTTTTTGAAATCACCAAAAATCGCATGCAAATTTTTATAAAGTAGTTCTAACTGTCAAGAAAATTCGTGATTTTTTTCAGATTTTTATATTACATATTTTAGCCGGAAAAAGATACAAAAAATTTTCTTGTTCCATTTCGTAACTCGAAAATTATTCATCGCATGAAAAAAAGTACAACACGAAATTTAAGATTTTCAACGTACTTTTCACTGAAATTTTTTACGAACTCCTCCAAAAGCTCTGCATGCCATTTTCGGAGCAAATAATGTTTTGATATTTTTTTTCTCAGAATTGACACCTCGATTTTGCAATCGAGAGACGTGAGTAGCCTTTGACTTTAATTTGAATAGACTTTATCGGTGTACATGGGTCCATTGATAAAGTTTATTAAAATGTACAAAAAGATATTAAAAAAAATTAAAATAAAAAAAGTTAAAAAATTGAAAAAGTACAAAAAATATACAAAAATGCGGGCTTTGGAAAATATATCTATAGATAGTCTCAACCCTGTTAATGCACAGAGAAACTTGTGTATTCATTTGGGATGAAAAACGCATGGGAAGGAATGGATTCTCCACTAAGTTAATTTTTTTATAGTCTGTAAATATATCAAGTAAGAAACTGTTAATACTACAGAGGAATCGAAGATGTTAATTCTGAGAAAAAAAAATATCAAAACATTATTTACTCCGAAAATGGCATATAGAGCTTTCGGAGGAGTTTGTAAAAAATTTCAGTGAAAAGCATGTTCTACTTTTTTTTCGTACGATAAATAATTTTCGAATTACAAAATGGGACAACAAAATTTTTTGTATTTTTTTCCGGCTAAAAAACGCAATTTAAAAATCTGAAAAAAATCACAAATTTTCTTGACTGTTGGAACTACTTCATAAAAATTTGTATGCGATTTTTGGCGATTTCAAAAAATGTGGCTGACTTGACGTGGAATGCCTCATATATATCATGGAGAAGAGAAATGAGAGAATTTTCCAGCCGCACGAGCCAGCCCCGAGTTCTCACTCTCTTTTGCCCTCTGTGCTCTTGATGTCGTAATAACGGTATAATAAGCACGGTGGCTCGTTACCCCCGTTAGGGTTGAGAGAAAGAGACGGACGAGACATAAAATAGCGCTTTGGGAATGGTGGGGGTGTAATTATTACCCCCGGCGTTCTATATACACGAGCCCTTTCGCTTTATTCCATTTACCCGACAAAAGTCAATATCAAGCTCGTTCTCGTGCTCAGTTCTAGATTATAATACTTTTTTTTCTTTCGATGACTATTTTACAGAATTATTGTCAATAAATTTCCGATAAAAAAGCATGTACAAAAAAAAGCATTTTTTTTTAATATTCACAAAAATAGAAAATATAATGGTTTGTCCAAAGCGGTTCGAAAACGGATTTTAAAAAATCTTGAATAAAAAGTTCGAAAGGAGTTTGCTTTTATATCAAATTATCCGGTTCTTCAGCGATTTCAGGAAAAAATTAGCGCAGTCTAAATCAATTTACGGTAACAAATTTTATTTTCACCGATAGAAAAAAAATTCATTAACAAAAAATGAAATTCGTAATTCACGTTTTTGTGTCTAAAGAAGTGTACAAAATTTGGATTACCTTTCATTCAAGATAACTCCGTTGATTATTCATCGAATATATCAAACTTTTACAAAAAGATTCCAAAATTTAATGTTTTAAAGAAATACTAACATCAGCCCACCAAAATGTGAACTCAAATTTGTATAGAATAATTTTTATGAAATAATAGTGTGAAATCAAATTGAACTCGAGTTGCTCATCAGAGTTCCATTAATTTTTAAAATCATCCGATAATTTTTCCGGATATATCTAATTACTTTCAGCGTCGTCCAACGATTTTAAAGATCTTTTGATAACTTTAAAGATCATCCCGGTATTTCTCGTCATCTCGTGGCGACATAATTTACTCGATATATCCGGAAGAATCGTCACACACGAGAAATGCAATCTCCCAGAGATATCTCCGGGGAGCGAGAGATAACGGATATACACAGAGTGAAGAAAGAACACGGTGAATCGTCGATCTCGTTATTATACGAAAACAAAAGAGAGAAAAGGGCGAGGCTGCAGTGGAGAATCGAGCGGTGCGGGAGTTTATTGAATTTGACACTTCAAGAACTCGGAACATTGAAAAGGGACGTTGGTAATATCAAGCCCGAGAGCTCGATGGGCCTGTGTATTTTGTGTCCATGTAACACAAACAAGTCGATGGTTCGACATAAAGTCGTGGGGTTCGAGGCCCTTTTCCCTCGGGAATCGGGACTGGATTCGCTAATTTCACTTCGCGATCCCTTCCCTGTATCTTCCACCGCGGTGAGAAAATACACTTTCGAATGAGAATCGGTGGAAATTCGCGTGGGAAAAACGAACGGTTGTTTTCCGAGTTGAAAACAAAACGCTAAGAACAAAATTTCAGAGAAATCTCTCAATGAATATTGATCAATGATCGAAGATAAAAATATGGGGCGAAAACTTGCGAATATTGATATGAAAGAATAAAAGTGGAAAAAATGAGGTAAAGACCCGCGTAGAATAAAAGAATCTTGTAAAGAATCTTGTAAAGAGTCTTGTAAAGAATCTTGTGAAGAATCTTGTAAAGAATCTTGTAAAGAATCTTGTAAAGAATCGTGTAAAGAATCTTGTAAAGAATCTTGTAAAGAATCTTGTAAAGAATCTTGTAAAGAATCTTGTAAAGAATCTTGTAAAGAATCTTGTAAAGAATCTTGTGAAGAATCTTGAAAAGAATCAAGCATTGGATCCGGAACAAGATTCATAGAAAGATTCTTTACAAGATTCTTGGAAAGACTATTTACTGCGAAATAAAAAATCTTGTAAAGAATCTTTCCAAGAATCTTGTTCCGGGTCGAATGCTTGATTCTTTTCAAGATTCTTTTTTTCTCCGCAAAAATCGTTTGGTTTTTTCAAAACTTCATGAAAAACTAAAAACTGATAAATTCAAGTCAATTTCCGAAAAAGAAGCAATTTAAGAAAATCGAAAAATCTCGTTTAACAAGGTGTTAAATCTTGGAAAGATTTATTCAAATAATCATGGAAAGATTAAATGGACGAATCTTGAAAAGATTAATTGGGAAAATCTTGGAGAGACTGATGTAAAGAATCTTGTAAATACAGTGCTGGCCATTAATGCCTGCAAATCTTGAAAGAATCTTAGAATCTTAAATTCATTCCAAGTGGCAAATTCGGATCAATTTCCGAAAAAGACGAAATTTGAGAAAATCGAAAAACTTCATTTAGAAAAAAGATTAAAAATCAAAAATAAAGATGACTCTCATTGCCAAAATCCGTTTTCACACGGCGTTAAATCTTGGAAAAATTCATTGAAAGAATCTTGAAAAGATCAATTGGAAAATTCTTGGAAAGACTGATGTAAAGAATCTTACATACACTCTGTAAAAGCTGATCAAACGGGAGAATTTTGGAAATAATTTCGTGCTTTCCAAGATTCATTAAATAAATTTTTCCAAGATTCTTTGAATGAATTTTTTTAAATGAGTCTTTAAAAGCTTTTTCCACTTAATCTTTGCAAGATTCTTTACAAGACTCTTGATAAGATTGTTTACAAGATTCTTGAAAAGATTCTTTTTTTCTACGCGGGGATTGATGTAACAAGATTAGAGAAACTATCAACGTCATCGGTAAATTTTCAACTTTTACAAGGAATAAAATGTGTGCACCATCGACTGTCGGACGTGGAGATCGTTTTTTTTTCATCTTCTACTCCGTATTTGAGAGGTCCTTCGTGCAGGGTCAATTCATGGCCTTCTCGAGGACGCGAGGCTATTCTTGACGCGAAATTGCCTGAAATTGGTTTACACGGGACCCGTGCGCATAGAAAAGAAGTGCTCTCCTTTGCCAGAACATATATATATATATCTATATATATATATACACAGGATCTCAAAAGATCGAGATCGAGAGAGAGGCGAAGAAAATAAAAGTGGACGAGAGTTTAGAAATTGATTCGCGTTCTACGTCGCCTCTTGGGGAATCGTTTAATTTTTCCTGTCGTCAACTATTTTTTCCTCTCCTCATTCCTGTCGAAGACCCCCCCAGGAGCCCTCGAAGCAACAAGCATTGTGCGATAAAACCTACTCGACGCTTTATTTTCCTCACTTTATTTATCGGTTGGTCAAACTTTTCCTGACTCCTGACAGCAGCGTCTCTCCTCCCTCCGATTCGATTCTCAGCGATGTAGGAAAAGATCGAGAGGGTGGAAAAATAAAGAGCCAAAGATATATTTGAAAATACCGTCCAGTTCGAATTCCTCTCTCGTTAAAATCGTGCCCGGTAGCTGCGCGATGTATTTAACACGTTGAGAAGAAAATGAGTCTCGTTGAAAGAAGGGATTCGCTCAAACGGAAGAGAAAAAATTTCGAGGGTTGCTCCACTTAATTTCTTTAGTCTCCGACGAGACGACGGATCGAGTTATCACGTTAGAGAACGGAGAAGACGACGATGAAGAGAAAAAATGGAGGGACGACGAGGGAAAAAAAACAAAATTAATGAAATGAAATCAGTCACTCCAGCCCTATCTCTCTTCCTCTCTCTCTCTCGCTCTCTTTTCTTGGCAGGGTGAAGAACGCAAATTAACTAAACGAATATTCTCATTGCTCGCTTCCGTCTCCCGAGCGAGAATTCTAAATATTATAGACGAGCTCTTATTATTCTGGATTACAAAAAATAATCTGTCTATCACGTTTTTTTCAATTTTTAAAAACTATTTCTCGAGACCCATTTCAAAATTAAGTATTAATTTATATCTTGACAATTACTGAATTCCACTTTTTCCATCGAGTAAAAACTTTGACGAAAAAGTTGTTTTGATCTTTAGTCTTCTTTTGAGCCTGAATAATTAATGAAAATCACAGTAAATTTGGGATACTTCTCAGCCCAGGGAATGTGCATCAAAAATTTGCAAATTTGAGTGAAGGAATACAAAACAAAATACGAGCTGAGGTTTATGAACGCGCATGATAATACCTCCGCCTATAAAAGCGAGCGAGAGTTTATAGTTGCATCGTCAAAGAGCAAAAAACTCGGATAGCCTTACGATGGAGCTTCATGGCTCCCAACCCCCTCTCCCAGACCCCTCTCCACATCTTAATTGCTTAATCAGACGTTATAAATCTTGTTTCAGAGGCATTTACGCGCGATATATATCGCTGATCCTCTTTCTCGATCGTGTGTCTCGTCAATCCCATTGAATTAATGCCGCTTCGGCATATTCCCTACGAAATCAATCTTGGGACAACACTCGAAGATATTCGATACCCTAGATTATTTTAGAAATATTGCATAGTGGGACGAAAAATGAATCTTCGAGGAAAAAAACAAATCGGTGAAATCGAGATGGGGCAAAAAAAAAGGCTTGAAATGAAATTTTGGATGACTTTCGCGAAATAACTTCATATTTGAAAGCCCAAATATATTCTTTCAACGAAAAATAGTAATGGCAATTTTATTCCAATGTTTTAATGGATTCCCTTCGAAATCCCGCTTGAATTTTGCAAATCTGTTGATTTTAAAGAGAATTACAAATTTTTGTTTAAAAACTGATATTTTCGTTGATTTTTTTTCCCATAAATGGATTTCTAGCTTCAATATTTATTGAAGAACGAAGAAATTATTATATGATTAAGACTCTTTGGCCATTTTTATAGTACGAAAAACCACGGAGGTTTGATATTTATCCCAGAGACACGTTCTGGATGGGAAAAAATAGCCATCAAGTTCTGGACTTAAGGCGGTATTCTGGTCTAGGGACATACATTTTGAGCGTTTTGTCGAACTCGATTAAAAAAAAACAAAAACAATTTTTAACATTTTTTTTTATAACATATTCATTAACATTTTGACAATAAAGAAAAAAAATCAAGAAAAAAAGAATTCAATAAGTTACAATCTATAGTCCGATTGAGTCACTAAAATAGCTATAACTCCGAAAATAATTGGAATTTAAAAATTTCCTTTCGAGGATGCATTCTTAGAGGTACAAATTTTAAGTATGTGAAGAAAAAAAATTGATTTTTCAAAATTATAGACCAAAATAAATACCACTAAGGATTGACCCTTTCTTTTGGATATCGTTTTTCCGGTCGCTCGACTCTCAGCATCCGGTCTCGAATCTCTCATTTTCTCCACCTCTATGTCTCTCTCTTTCGCTCTCCCGTATCATCCCCCTGAGGTTTTGCGATCAGACTCTGAGCACATCCTTCTTTTTCTCCGAGGCACTGAGTAACACGACGCTCGTTTGTCGTCTCATTAAAAGAGGAGGACACCTGGTATTATTAAGGGATAAACGTAGACTGGTCGCGATGATGTAACGCAATACTCGCGAGCCACAGAGCACCAGAAAGCAACGAGTACACGTTCTCTCTTTCTGTCATGTATCTATAGTACATTGTATGTATAGTCAGCTTGCGCTAATCGTGTGGAGAGAACGATAGAGAGACGAATTTTCGCGGTGGCGATCCTGATCCTTGAATGAGATGGTATCTCGTCCGTAATACTATATATATATATATGTATACTATACATATACATGGATCTAGTAAAATACACGTCAAGAATATAATACAGCCGGATGGCATAATATACGAGAACCCGATACGAGCATCAATGAAAATTATAATATTATATCCTATTTATAGTAAAATATGCAAATATCCAAGTAACTATGATTTTTCCCCACAGAAATAGAGTCTAAATAACAAAAAAAAAAGCTTCAGGACATTATTTTAACTATTGATATATCTATATGTGTCATTCCCTATCAATTTGACGACGTTTTGTCGGTGACCCACTTCGATTTTTTTTATTTTTATTGTATTATTATAAATGCAAAAAGAAGTGTCCATGTAAATTCTTAGCTCTCTATCTTAAGCCATACCGAAGTTATTGATTTTTCAAAAAATATTCTTAAAATAATCATAACTTCTACAATAACCAAGATATTCTGATCTGTTAGGAGATCATTTTTTTCGTTTTTGAAAGTACTTTTTGAACAAAATATCGAAAAATAAGAAAAAAAATCTTTTATTTTTTTTAGCTGTTTTAAGCTAAAAAATTGGATTTTCTTTCAAAGCGACCCCTCGATTTTTTTCAACAAAAATTATAAAATTCTACGTAAGAAAACAAAATTTTTGAGATTCTACTGAAGAAGGGATTCAAATAATTTCCTATTAAAAAAAAATTTCGATTTTTTTTTTTCGTAATGATCTTTTTTCCTTCTATGACTACAATCTTTGATTTCAAATATTTCAATGATATTAAAATAAATAATTTAACTTCTCTCGCATATTTCCTTTGTAAATTATAATAATTAACGTTAAGAATTACAATTTTTGATGTACAAAAATTGAATAAAGCGCAAAACGTACTTGAATTGTAATTCTTAATGTTAATTTTTGTAATTTACAGAGTAAATATGTGAGAGAAGTTAAATTATTTATTTTAGCATCATTGACATCAACTATTGTAGTCATAGAAGGAAAAAATATCAAAATTACGAAGAAAAAAATCGAAAACAATTTTTTTAAATAGAAAGTTATTTGAATCCCTTCTTCAGAAAAATCTTAAAAATGTTGTTTTTTACGTAGAATTTTATAATTGTTTTTGAAAAAAATCGAAGAGGTCCCATTGAAAGAAAATCACATTTTTTTAGCTCAAAACAGCCAAAGAGACATTAAAAAAAATTTTCTTCTTAATTTTCGATATTTTTTTCAAAAAGTACATTGAAAAACATAAAAAAAATGACTTCTTAGCAAGTTAGAATATCTTGGTTACTATTGAAGTTATTATTATTTTAAGAATGTTTTTTGAAAAATCAATAACTTCGGGATAGAGAGCTAAAAATTTACATGGATATTTCTTTTTGCAGGTATAATAACATATTAAAAAATAAAAAAAATCGAAGGGGGTCACCGACAGGACGTCGTTGAATTGATAGGGAACACATATATATTTTGTAAGGATTTTTGTTTGCAACTTTCAAAACGCAAACCTCGATTTTGAAATAACGATTCCTAAAACTTCGAATTTCTGGAAAATGGACCAAAAATCATGCCAACCCATTCGATTTTTTGAATTAAGTTTTTATCAACCACAATTCTAATAACAATTGATGATGAATGATTTTTTGTTTGGCCAAGCACAAAAGTGACAAAGGATTAAGATATGTTTGGGGAAAAAAAAAGAATCCTCGCGAAGCCCCTGCGCGCAAATCACAGTGGATTCGATGTCCTGGAAGAAAATGTGCCTTTGGGCTATGAAATTGTTACCCCTATCGCGAAACCGAATGATATCCATACCGATTCTACCAGCCACCCTCGGCGGCGTGTCTCGGTCACTGGTGCATGAAACATTTAAGCATCGACAATGTAAGCCAATCAAGGCCGGTAGATTATTATATATATACTCGCTGCTACAAAGGGGTAACAAAATATGTATATATATATCTGTATGGAGTGAAACACACACGTGAATTTTTCGTCATCTCGACGAAGGAGGGAGAACCGCCCGGTAATCGCTTGAAATTGCGTTAAATTTGAATTTTTTACTCGAACCGCTTATTCTACGGTCTGCTCATATATATATATATATATATATATATATATATATATATATATATATGCACAATTTTCCTTCTCGTCTCTCCCTGTTCACTCTGCGACTGATGCCTTGTATTGCTTTCGTCATCGTCAACCCCCGAGGGAGAAAGCCACCCCCTTCCCTTTCGTCGTCTTGAATCTTTTGAAGCCTTGACTTTGGTCTACACTCGGCTAAAAGCAATTTGATTGGTTAGGCATATACATATAAATATATAATAGACTGCTTCAAAAAAAGCGACTATTTTTTGTTTTTCGAAGTAACGTATTAAATACTTTCGGGAAGGTGAAAAAAGATGCCCGTTAAAAGCAGAGCTCTTAATAATAATGTTTAGCGGTCGCACATCACATATTTTTATTTCCCATTTAAATAACACGGGAAAAAAAATTTCATACTTGGACATTTTATATCTTGGCTTCAAGTCAATGTACCAAAATGAAGGACATATATTCTTGTAGAGAACTGAACGCTCTACAGAAAAGATCTTTCATGATTTTTCGAATAACTCACTCTTTCAAAAGTTATTCAAGATTAAGGTTAAATTTAGAGTAAGTTCACTTTTTTTTTTAGTTTCCGGCAAAATGTTAAAACTTATTACTAACTATCGTAAAATCTTTTCTGTAACAAAAGTTTAAATTGCATTAACATAAATTACCTAATTTTTAAAGAAATTACCAAAATAAGTTCACCCATATTCACAGTCTAATATATATATATATATATATATTAGAACGTGAATAACTTTTGAAGGAGTGAGTTTATCGAAAAATTATAAGGGATCTTTTTCGTAGAGCATTCAATTCTCTACAAGAATATGTATTCTTCATTTTGGTACATTGACTTGAAACCGAGATATAAAAATTCAAAGTTTTGAAATTTTTTTTCCTGTGTTATTTAAATGGGAAATAAAAATATGCGATGTGCGACCGTTAAATATTATTATTAAGAGCTCTGCTTTCAACAGGCATCTTTTTTCATCTTCCCGAAAGTATTTAATACGTTACTTCGAAAAACAAAAAATAGACGCTTTTTCAATCAGTCTAATATATATGTATATATGCCCTGGGAAATAATAAATTCAGGAGACGAGTTCAAAAAAGGAAAATTTGCTCGAAATTTGCTAATGGGAAGGAAACGATTATTTAAAATTTTTTAAAAATTGGAAGAGCATGAATAAAAAGTACTGTAAATTAGGAAACGTATCTGGAGCTTCCTCATTTTTTTTCCATTTCCAAATTCTCCTCTTTTGGCTCTACTATGAAAAAAAAGGCTCAACCAACGGTGGGCAAAAATTAGGAAGCTGCGCCCAAAGTTCCAAAATTTTTTTGAGAAACAGATTCGCACTTCGCTGGAAATCGCGATCGAAATTCTATTCGAAATTCATATCATACGAGTAGAAACAAGTACGGGGGTGGTAAGATTCATCCCTTTAGATATCGCAAGCTCAACAAAGCCTCGTTGACGTTTGCCCGTGGGGCTTCCGCAGAAGGGGGCAAAAGAGAAAATAAGGCGGTATAAATTGACACACACACACACACACATGAGATTTTCTATGGGTTATTCTGGATCAGATGGAGATATTAATGGGGGAAACTTCATCCAACAATTTTGCAATTCAAAAAAAAATATTAAACATAAATCAGTAAAGGGAAGGTCAATTTTGCGGTGCATTTTCTTTGTTTCTTTTCTTGAGTTACGATTTGGCAAGGCGATGATTCGAATGAGTGATCCAAGACAAAGACCATCATCCAACAATTTTTCAATTCTAAAAAAGAATATTAAAAATAAATCTGGGATAGGAAGGTCAATTTTTCGGGCGCAGGTTTCTGTCGTTCTTTTTTTGAGTTACAATTTGGCAAGTGGATGATTCTAATGAGTTATCCGAGCCAAAGATCGTCATCCAACAATTTTGGAATTCTAAAAAACGATATTATAAATAAATCTGGGAAGGGAAGGTCAATTTTGCGGGGCTGTTTTCTTTGGTTCTTTTCTTGAGTCACGATTTGGCAAGGGGCTGATTCTAATGAGCAATCCCAGCCAAATATCATCATCCAACAATTTTGGAATTCTAAAAAAAAATATTAAAAATAAATCTGGGAAGGGAAGGGGCTGTTTTCTTTGGTTCTTTTCCTGAGTTACGATTTGGCAGGGGGATGATTCTAATGAGTGATTCGAGCCAAAGATCGTCATCCAACAATTATTAAATTCTAAAAAAAAATATTAAAAATAAATCTGGGAAGGGAAGGTCAATTTTGCGGGGCTGTTTTCTTTGGTTCTTTTCCTGAGTTACGATTTGGCAAGGGGATGATTCTAATGAGTCATCCGAGCCAAATATCGTTTTGATTTCGCGCGAAATGGTTCATATATGGATAAGAATTGTATCCAGCGTGTGCATAAACGAATTTTTACTTGTACGATACACAATACTTCAGACTGTGCGCGAAAGTGTGCGTGTGTGTAGTGAGGATGTGGCTATAAAGCCAGCAAAACAGACACCGCCGAGTAAAAGGCTTAACGGGTAATTTGCAACGGCTTAAGGCCGCGGCCAATCTGATCCCTCACCCCCTCCTGTCTCTTTATGTGTCGCGCTTCTTCTTCTTCTTCTTCTTCTTCTCCCTTTACCTCATATACCTTCTCCTTATACACGCGTATATTTCTGTGAAATCTTATATCCTACCACGTTTTTGTTCCTTCATCCGCGGGAAAAGATCGAAGAAAAATGAGGGATGACCGCGTAACAAAAAAAAACAACGAAAAAATAAAGATGGCAAGAGTGATCTTTGAAAAACTATACGCAGGAGTTTTGCTTCAATGAACGGCTCGAACGGTGATCTCTCTTCCTCCTTATTTCACGTTATATTATATATATATATATATTTGTGCAGCAAAAGTTGTATAATATCGTCAGTCCTCGTCTCGTTCCCCAACGGGATGAACACGAGACCTTCGGTTTCACGGGCTGTCGCCCAGAATTTGGACGGCGAATTTTTCTCCTTCGAACGATGTCTAATTGACCGTATCGTCCAACTTCTTTTTTCATCCGTCTCTCTCTTGCGCAGAGATTTCCTCAACTTTTTTATTAATTCTTTCTCATTATTTTCCATCCCCAAAACGATTTAGTGCATATTTTTTTCATTGTTTCTTCTAATATCATTTGTCAAATTTCTATTTACTACTTTACAAATTTTCGTTTGTAATGCAGAATTTATTCGTTACGTGGGTTTTGATTTGTGTTGCGGATATTTAGTTCTTGAGTTTTGAGGAAAAAATTAATTTGCCCCGAAGTTTAGCATCGAAATTGGAATATACATTTCGAGGAGTGAAATTCAATTTGTCCCTAAGTGCGAGAGCAATCTCGTTCTCTTTCTCTAGCCGTAGGACGAATCGATTCGAGGACCCTCGAAAATCTCTAACGGAGCAAGAGGGGCCTCTCGAGATCGCGAGCCACAAGCAGCTCACTCGGGCGCGTGCCGCTCGCGCAATATACTCGGCATCCGTCTCAATTCATCCGCCGCACCGTAACTTTTCCCTTCCGTACTTCATTCATTTCGAAATTAAACAGTTTGCAAGACTGAATGGAGGTCAGATTCTCGAAAATTAGATTCCAGAAATCGCCACGAATGTAGTTTGAAGAAATAAACACTTGCGCACAATCTTTGCACGAAGGAATTAAGAGTAGAATAATTAATGATGCAATGATGGGCAACGTGATTAACTTTAAGGAGGAAGGCCCCTATAAGGGATGAAAAAATGGTCTGAGCATTTTTTCACGGACATAAATAATTATTACAGGACTGGGTGATTGTTATTTTACTAAGTTTATATTATCTTTCGCGAGCATGTTTTTTTTTTAATCGAGTTACTTTATTGAAAAATATTCACCGAGTGACGAAATTTTAAAAAAAAATTTGACGTTTTTTCTCGTTGATTACCATTTTTTAACATTTTTCCATTCAAATGGCTGTATCTTTGGCAGGATTTGAGGTATTTACATTTGTAAAAAACGAAAATATGCGTCTTTTTATGGCCTTTTAGAAAAAATTCATTTAGATTTTATTGAACAAGTCGAACGTCCGTTTCAGGGCAGAATATGCAAAAATATTTTTTTTTCTCAAGGAAAGACACTCGTTATTTTATTTTTTTTAATTTCCTCGAATTGTGAATACAAAAAACGAATTTTTGGTATTTTTTATATTATATTTATATTCCTAAACACCGTGAAGTAACAGCTATTTTTTTTTAAATTAATATATTAATAAAAAAAAAAGCTGTTACTTCACGCTGTTTAGGAATCCCATAATATGAAAAATACTAAAAATTCGTTTTTCGTATTCACAATTCGGGGAAATTAAAAAAAAAAAAAATTACGAGTGTCTCTCCTTGAGAAAAAAAATATTTTTGCATATTTTGCCCTGAAACGAACGTTCGACTTGCTCAATAAAATCTAAATTAATCTGGAAGGCCCTAAAATGACGCAGATTTTCGTTTTTTACAAATGTAAATACGTCAAATCCTGCTCAAGATACAGCCATTTGTATGGAATAATGTAAAAAATGGTAATCAACGAGGAAAAACGTCAGACATTTTTTTTAATTTCGACACTTGGTGAATATTTTTCAATAAAGTAACTCGATTTTTCAAAATTATTTGTGGAATTTTTTTTTTTTTTACTGTCGCAAGTGACATGGATCGCCTCATATATATTATGTCAAGTTAGAAAATAATTTTTGGAAAAATACAAAATCGTGTCATCTTTGTGTGTAGAAATGTAAAGATCAGAAAACTCACCGTATGAAGCAATCTGCAGATCAGCGACGAGGAAAAGAACGGGACACGAGAGTCCAGCGTGAAAACGAACGTCGTACAATTTTTTAAATAAATAATTGAAACTCAAAAAAAGCACGCGTATCGCGACGGAAATCGCGAAATTTGATCTCGGTCGATCACGGTGATTGAAAAAAAAACTTTCGTACGTATAAAAAAAAAGTGGTTATAAAAATACTGCGGCGTAATCCAAAGGCACTGTAATCGTAGGTCTCTGTAATCCAGTTGATGCACTTTATAACCAAGAAAATATTTTAGATGGCAGTGAGTTTCGTTTGAAGAAAAAAAATCGACAAATAACGCTCAATAAATATTGAGCGTTAAAAAGAAAAAAAAGTCATGTACCACAAGTCTAATAAATTTTCTTTCAAAATTACATTTGTGAATTTTTACGTTCATTAGATCGTTCGAAATTTCAAGTACGTCTTCAAGTTCCAAACAAACTACAAATGGATTGCTTTAATTTAAAAAAAATCCTGACTGAATTAAATGTAAGGAGTACCGTTAAGATCTTTCAATTTTTCGTAAAAAATGCATTTGCTAATTTTCTATTTAACTGAACATTCAGATTTTAAAGTATATTAACAATACACGAACACTAATCGAGGAAAATAACTCTAAATTGTTCCGAATAAAAAATATCTTTTTTTTTTATTCGAACGAAGTGCATCACTGTTTTTTGGTGAAGAAAAAAAATTACACTTCTCGTTGGTGTCGAGACACTGCTTACATACTAAAAAAAGGCCATGGAAAATATCACTTTTTCAGGTTAAAAACACTGCACTGACACTGTAATCCAAAAAGTGGTCCAGCTTCTTCAGAGATGCTGACGATTACCGAAAAAAAAAACGAAATTAAAATTTTACGAAAAAAGATGAAAGAATATCTATACGAATGTAGCTATCGTTGTGCTCAATTTTAACTCAAAATATAACCTGCATGTTGTTGAAAATACATTCTTTAAAGGGATGCAAAAAAAATCAATTCTTACAATGACTTTCCTCCTTCAAATTCTTACAAAATGTGCAAATACGTAGAAATTCTTTTTTTTTTAAGCGCACACATTATTAACGAATAATAATACGGCGATAGATCAGCATTTTCTTGCAATCGATTTTTGAAAATCAATGAATGTTCAATGTTTCCTATTTTTATCGATCATTTTATCAATCAGATCTGCGTGAAAAGTTGTACTTTTTTTGAACACTCATAGAGAATCGATTGGATTCCCGTTAGGAAAAAAAGGGTGGTAAAGTGATGTGTATTGTGTAAAAAACCGTCGCATTGTCGAGATTTGTAGAACCTTCGAGATCGAGAGTTTACCAATGCATGTATATAAATACATCCATTGGTAAACTCTCAAACATCCAAATGCTTTTTCCATCCCAGTAGCTTTTGTGATCCCTTTTAGCACCCTCTGGATACACAAACACGTAAAACGAGATCCTGATTATGCATTAATTATTTAACGCGTGATTTTCACGTTTTCATGGAGCAAAATTGCGAAATTTTCCACATGTAGAACAATTATTTAGATTTGCACGATGATTGAGCCAGATTGTCTTTACAACAAAATAAATCCACAAATATATTTTGATGCAGTTTTTCGGTGGTCAAATTTGTCATTTTAGTTATTTTGACTTTTATTCTATTAGCTTACTCCAACAGAAAATCAAATTAGCTTTCACTCTTGTAGATCAAACTAAAGTGACTAATCTTAATTAAATTAATTACATGTCCCGGGAGTTCTAAAATTATTATTTTACATTTTTTTCCACGTTAAGTAAGAACTGTTAAATAGAATCACCTCAATTTGCATTAGTGTCACCTTTAATACTTGTAAAAAAAAAATATATATCTCATTGATTCGACTCCACCGCAGACTCCCTTAATTAATTGCCATTTACCTTCTCTCAGAATATCCTGAAAATTGTACAGAATTTATGAAAAATTTTTGAGGTTCGTCCAATTTTCAAAAATTTTCCCATCCCCATTACACTGAATCGCAAATTTGAGAATTTCGTTCTTTTTACCAAAAATTTTTGTAGATTCTGCCTCCTTGTTTTCCTCCAAGACCCACTCTTTAACGACTCGTCCACAATTTTCATGTTCAAAATTTGACCACGGTCATCTGCGCTTATCTCCAACGAAGCGGTTAACCCCGAACACGAGTACATTTTTCCAAGGATTTTCACGCTCTCCCGGCAAATTTTCCATTTTATTTCAACTCAAAAAGGGGGAAAAAAGAAAGGCAAGAGTTCGCTCTTGCGTGAAAAAGAATGACCGAAATATTCTGACACGAACGGACGAAGGTATCGCTAATTCATCTAATTATATCCTCTCGTTTATCGCGGTTCGTTTGTTTCCGACGTCGGAAATATGTAACACGGGATTCGTCATAATTTTCTTCTTCCCCATGCGGCCTTCCCTCATTGAGGGTCCAAGAAGGAGGGAGAGTGGACCGATGTTTACGGAAGGACCATTTGGCGTATGCCAATTTTCCGGGCCCATTGAGAACGGGACTGGCAAGATTTTCCACGACAGACTGCGCCCGGGTGAAACATCATCGGGGATTAAACCGGGAGAATCCATAAAGACACGAGAGGGAAGCGCCGACTAACGAGGGAGGCAAAAGGTTCCGTCTCTTCGGGGCAAGGATTCGATTGGTGGTCGCTCATTTTCCAGACAGAGTCCCAAAAACACAAGAAACCAGAGTCGCTTGTTGGTTTACGGAAATTAACCGAGGCCTGAAACAGGCGGTGCGCCGTTAATCTTGACCGATGTTGATGCACTCGGTCTGAGACTGAAACGCTGCACTCGAAAAATCTGGCCCACAGCAAACACTCGAGACCGAGAACCCACGTTCTTCGTTCTCGAGCGATACAAGGTCGGGATTTCGTTGGGAAACAACATGTTTGTCCCTCGTCAAGCAGCGGAGATCTTTGTTCGTCGAGGACTCGAAAGTACCGAAAATTCGGCAAACATGACGTTAATTTAAAAATGAAAATTCTCCCCCCGATCAACGGAGACTCGGGATCGTTCGCGCATTAATTGTACGGCAAATAATCGATCGATTACTTCCTCTTCAGTAAACATTTCGAAAATTAGGCGCAAAGTAAACAAGGTTTAAAGTGCCTCTAAACGCTGGAGTATCGAATGAACGCTGCTGAGCGCGTTCCCCGCTCAAAAAGGCCCTTTCTCAGCCCCATCATCGAGGAACGAAGGAGCACTTTAAAAAAAGGAGAGAAACGTCCCCAAACGTATCGAAATTCAGAGATCGAAAAAACAAGTGACGGGTCAGACGATACTCTCGGCATAGCGGCGAATAATACGCCGAAGGGAGAAGGAAGAGGGCTTCGCTACTAGGGCAAACATTTACCCTCAAAAGTCGAGCACGTGTACAGATATTTTTCTATCTTCCTTTTCGTTCGCTGGAGGATTCTCCCCTTGCATAAACTTCGGTCCGGAGACTCGGGATGATTCGACCTAGGAAAAAAAAGTTGGAAGAGGGGGTAATGAGAGTCAAGAACTCTGGCGAATCCGGGTTTGCTCTTGGCCCTTTCTAAAAGGAAACGTTTCGCGCACAGGCGCCATATTGTTTCAGAATGGCGTTGTTTGCAGTGCGCCGCTGCTCGCGTACGACTCTTGGAGAGAAAAAATAAATAAGAGAGGAAGAAGAAAAAAAAGAAAGAAGCGAACCTTTTTCGATCCTTGCACGGGATAAAATGTTGCAAATCATGGACTACCTGTCCCGAGGTCTGCACGGCAAGTTAAAACACACACGCACGCGCGTACGTGCACGAAAACTCGGTTCTTCGTATCACGCATGTACGTACGCTTGATACATCGACGCTAGTTTACTTTGGCTCAGGGATATGCACTCACGAGGTGTGCGTCGCAAAGTGCAACAGCGGGGACGCCTATCTGCCTGACCTGCCTCCTCCTCCTTGTCTCTCAGGATATACACGCGATGTACAGCCGCTAATGCATATCCTCTCTCGTGGACACGCGTGTATGCGTGATGTCCTTTGATGATGCACCTTGGCGCAAACTTTGCGAAAACAGTAGCGAAATCGCATTTTTTTCCATCTCATCCGGATGATCTTCCAGTTATAGTTTTACCTTGAAATATTCCGCATGGCAAATTTTTAGATCGTGAGACACCATTTATTAATAATCATTATCGATTGAAGGGAATGCTTTAGAATTTATTTCAATTTTTCGTAATTTTAGTTTAGATGAAGGGAAGACCATTGATTAACAATTATTATCAGTTGGAGAAAATCTTTCAGTTTTTTTTGTAATGAAACTAATTCCTTTATCGCATTTTTAAATTCAGAAAAATACTTTGAAATTATACAATGAAGTAAATGAAAATAAACCGTGAATGATGAAATAAAATGTGAGTTGGAAAGTTTAAAAAATTCAGCATCGTCATTTTACATCGTGAGAAAATTATTAATGAATCATTATTATTGTCTCAACAAAATATTTCAAAATTTTTTTTTATTCGTCACTACTTTACCCCATTTATAAATTTGAGAAAATACTTTAAAATGATTACACGATGAAATAAATGAAAATAAGGCAGTAATATTCATCATTTTCATCATCATTTTACTTTAAATGGAGGGAAGACATTGATTAACAATTATTATCAGTTTGAGAAAATGTTTCAATCTTTTTTTTATAATGAAACTAGTTACTTTATCGCATTTTTAAATTTAGAAACATACTTTGAAATTATACGATGAAGTAAATGAAAATAAACCGTGAATGATGAAATAAAATACGAATTGGGAAAGTTTAAAAATTCAGCATCGTCATTTTACATCGTGAGAAAATTACTAATGAATCATTATTATCGTCATAACAAAGTATTTCAAAAAATCTTTAATTCCTCATGACTTCACACCATTTATAAATTAAAGGAAAAACTTTGAAAAGATTAGACGATGAAATAAATGAAAATAAGGCAGTAATATTCATCATTTTCATCATCATTTTAGTTTAGATGGAGGGAAGACAATTGATTAAGAATTAATATCAGTTTGTGAAAATGTTTCGATTTTTGTTTGGAACGAAGCTAATTACTTTATCGCATTTTTAGAATTCAGAAAAATACTTTGAAATTATACGATGCGGTAAATGAAAATAAACCGCGAATGATGAAATAAAATTCGAATCGGGAAGGTTTAAAAATTCAGCATCGTCATTTTACATCGTGAGAAAATTACTGACGAATCATTATTATTGTCTCAACGGAGTATTTCAAAAAACGTCCAATTCTTCATTATTTTCCCCCATTTATAAATTAGAAAAAATATTTTGAAATGGTTACACGATGAAATAAACGAAAATAAGCCAGTAATATTGAAATAAACTTCGAATTGCAAAGGTTTAACAATTGGGCGACGTCCTTTTACGTCGTGGGAAAACCATAATCAATCAATAATTATTGTCACCTAAACAAAATGTTTCAATAGTTTTTTTCCAATTCTCCATCATGCAAAAATCCCTTTATCACATTCTGGAGTTCATGAAACTGCTTCAAAACGGTTACACAATGACATAAACGAAAATAAGCCTCGAACATTGAAACAAAACAGAAAGACCTTCCCCTCGTATCGTTTTAACGTGTATCAGGGTCGATTAAAATTCTCGAAGGATTCAAAAGACGCCCATGATGCCAGAAAAATATGTATATTATAGCTGATCAAAATAATTGGAGCGAAAAAAAAACCATCGCAACGAAGACGAGGAAGAAGTAGGTAAGAATTCAATGGACGATCGTTTTCGATGTTGCGCACGTGAAAACGCGCCTTCAACGAGGGTAGAAGCGGCGCGAGAGCGAGTTGAAATGATCGTTTCGAGGGGAGGTTTTTCACGGGGAGGGTTGAACGAAATCTCCGAATCTCTAGGCACGCTCTGCGATCTCGGTGTGCTTCGCATGCCGCGTGTGTGCATTGCCGCAATGTTAAAGCAGCGGAGATATATTCACCGTGTGTCCGGGTCTCGATTGAGCGCGGTGTCCGATTACCTTTTGTCGTTTTCACCCGACGACGACGGCGACGACGTCGTCGTCGTCGACGTCGATTTAGCGGCCCAATTTTTTTTTTTTTTTTTTTGAGTGATAGATATATATGTAGGATTCGTTGTGGGTATGAGGGTATTTAGGGGTAGTTTGCTATATACATAGATATATATATATACAGGCGTGAGCGCTTCTAGATTGAATTCGGCTGCTGGTCTGTTGCAAAACCATGGGTGCACGCAAAAATCTCTATGGGGGCTCGCACGGTGTCAAGTTATACGCGACCCTCGGACAGATTTTGTTAAAATGATATCCCCGTAGCTATATGTATACATATGTTTAGAGGGGAGAGGCTAGAAAACGAGAAAGGGAGGAATATACATTACGAGAAGAGATATGCGGATGTGAAAACCCTTTAGAGAGGCTCCCATTCAACGGATGCCAATTTAGAGAACTTTTTCGAGTCGTTGAAGAATTTTGAAGTTTCGGAAAATTCGCCAAATTTTCTGAGAATCATTGAAATAATATATATTTTTTTTAATTTATTGAAATAATTTATTCCTTGACTTTTGATTGACTCTAAAACTCGTGAAGAATTTTCTTTCACTTTTTCATAAATGATCAGGGATGAACATCGATACGCTTTTTTTGAATCCAAATTGGTCCCAGAAAAGTAAAGCATTTTGATAGTGTATAGAATTGTTTTTTTTTAAATAGAGAATTAAATAAGTTGCGATAAATTGATTTTTATTCGAGTTTAGTTAACGCAAAATTTATTAAGATGTTAAAATGATTCAAACAATCAACAAAAATTCGAAAAATATTTTTTTTTGTTGTAAGTAATTAGTGATTTTCAAAATTCTAATGGTCTTCAAAAAACCACACAAAAAAATCTTGGAAAGAATAACCATTGCAAATATTAAAATATGTAGATGAAAAATTAATAAAAAGTGTAATTTAATCATATTTTTTCTTTTCAATACATACCAAATAGTGAAAAATGAAAAATAGGAGATCCGGAGTCAATCTTATTCAGAAATAAATAAAAATTTCACAGAAAGTATCGCAGAGTTGGTTTTTTTTTTTAATTTAAGACAAATTAAAAAAAAAATTAGCACTTAAATTCATACAAATATCAGGTGATGAAAAACATGAGGTTTTTTCGCGACAGTTCTTTGCAACAGTTTTTTTTGTGTCGTTCAAAAAACGATACAAAAAACTGTTGGAAAAAATTACCATTGCAAATGTTAAAAAATGTCGATGAAGAATCAATAAAAATTGTAATTCAATCATACTTTTTCTTTTCAATAGGAACCAAATAGTGAAAAATGGAAGATAGGAGTTCCCAGAGTGAATTTTAATCAGGAAGAAATAAAAGTTTCGCAGAAAGTATCGCGGAGTTGGTTTTTTCTTTAAGAAAATTTCAGTTTTTTGCACTTAAATTTATAAAAATATGAAGTGATGAAAAGAATGAGGTTTTTTCGCAAAAATTATTTATGTTCGACGATAAATTAGCTCGCTGTCATTGAATCTAACGAGACACGCGATTCCTCTTTCGCCATTCCGTATTAATAATTGGCGATACGCGCGAGTGATTTTTTTTTCAAAGACGCGCGATCGAGAGTCCGCGAGATGAATTGGCCTCTCGCTCAATTCTCGGGCTTCTGCGGTATGCAAAAGCGTCTCGTCATTCCGTGTAAATACAAGGATCGAAGGCTTCTCCTCTCTCTCTCTCTCTCTCTCTTCCTCGATCTTTCTCTCAAGGAGATCGGTAAAAGAGCTTCTGCCATACATGCGTCATCGAGCATCTCGCGTCTAGCTGTGCATTTTGTTGTTCGAGACGCTGATGGTGAACGCAAGGATGCACACGTATCCTTTCATACAAATTTTCTCCCGGCACTCCCTTGCACCTGATACTCTCTCGCGCGATGATAAATTCTTCAACGTCCGTTTCTTGTATTTTTTTTATTAATTAATAAATTTTTCTGATGGTTCATTTTGCTCTCTCTCTCTCGTCTCTCACCCATTTCCTTATTTCCTCTTCTCGTGGAACACGCTTTTAATTAAGGCACTCTTCGAAGATAGCAGCTTGACACACGAGGACGCACACCTGTACCAGTTTATATAAATATACAGGGTGTCTCAAGGGTGAAGGTCAACACGTGCGAGGAAAGATTCGTGACGTCGTATCGAATAGAAAAGTCCTTTACCATTTTTTGGTATTTTGAACCCCTGAATTCTTAATAATTTTTTTTAATCAGCCAATGAGCGCGCTCATTGCGAAGAGTCGTCTCCCACCGTGCCTACCCTCGCGCTCATCGGTTTGAGCAAGGTAAATAGGCGCATCTCATTGGCTGATGAAAAAAATTAATAACAATTCACGGCTTCAAAATACCAAAAAATTGCAAAGGACTTTTCTAATCGATATTACGTTGCGAATCTACCCTCGCGGTATTGACTTCCACCCCTGGGACACCCTGTATATATGGAAAAAAGTACTCAAGGGAAGAAAAAAGTGCATGCATTTCGTGCTGCATTTATTTCGGTCGATTCGTCACGGATTTTGGAGAGAATTCGCAAAAAAAAAATAATGATAAAATCGCGATGATGACGATAATAATAATGGTAATAATAAGTATAAGAGAAACGCAATTATCTCAACGGGAATTTTCGGGCAACCCGCCAACCTACTTTTTACCCCCGTTCAATTATAATAAGCCGAATCGTTTTGGGTTATTTTCACAAAAGCAATTATACGACGATCCACACACAGCGCGAATTAAATTATACATCCTCCTTTTACGGAGTGCGCGTTTTTTTTCATGTTTTTTTTTTTTTATATTTTGCGTTTTTTTTTTTATTACGACCGGGCCACTCTTCGAGCGACAATTCAGGGAATATCAGGGCGGACAATGGCGTCGGTTTTCAGAGAGCCATGGCACACCGCGATAAACGCGTGCGGGTACACGAATCTGCGTTGAAAGAAATATTTAACCCGAGACAAAAGGTTTATAAGGCTGAATTCGCTCGCGACGACGAAGGTGTATAATAAATGCCGGTGGAACACGCGGGACAAACGGAGGCGTCGAGTGTCGTGTGTCGTTTTTTTTCTTCTCCTTTTAAGCTCCGTCGCGATGTCTCGACATTTAATTCCCGAGATCAGCGAGATACAAGAAGAATATAATATATTATAAACATTATCGTTGGATTATTATTGTTGAATTATCTGTTTCATGAGGCTTAAGATACTGCTGAAATGTGGAATAAAATCATTTGTTGCACTGACGATTTATCGGCTCTTCAATGATGACTAATATAAATAAATAATAATTAAGGGGGGAAACCATATAAATGGTCGAAGATGACGAGGATTTTCGGGATTTTTTTCCAACGCAACTACCGGACCAATCGTTTTCAACTTTGGAGGCTATTTTATTGTACATTCGAAGACTTGAAAAACATTTTTTTTTAATCGAAAAGAAGTATTCATCAGCAGCCTGCAATCAATCGTTGCTGAACAAATTTTTTCCGCGATGTCGAATTGCGGCAGCTGTAGTTTTTTTGTTTTTCATCCGAAACAAAAAAATCAGAAACCATTACATTCTATGTGAAAGTACGCTATCGATAAACACAGAAAAACTTTCAAAAGTTGAATATTGTAATAATGGCGGCACTCAGAAAAAAAAGATCGAATTTTCACCAAACATTATTATGCAAAAAAATATTGTTAAATTAAATTTTTTTTTAATCGAGGTTTATCGACGAGGGTTTTTAATTTTGTGTCTAAAAATATTTAGTTGAAATAGATAGGATGAATAGTTTTTTTTTATCGCTGCCGCAAATTGCGAAAATGTAGTTTCGAGTAAATCGCGTTTAAAAGTTAATCAAAATCTCTGGTACCTTAAAAAAATGTTTTTCAAGTCGTCTAATGTACAATAAAATAGCCCCCAAAGTTGGAAACGATTGGTCCAGTAGTTGCGTTGGAAAAAAATCTCGAATTTCCTCGTCATCTTCGACCATCTGTATGGGTTTCCCCCTTAAATGATAAGAAATTATCTGGCTTTATATTAGCTAACATTCTGAACTTTCTAATTATGCGAATACTCTCAACCCCCAGAAAATTTCGCGTCGCCATTTGTTTTGTAATTGGCGAGACTCGGATGGTCACATTTTGGTACTTTGACCTCAACAGTTTCAACCTCAATGCCAGATCCAACTCTTGACTCCTAGTCTCTAAATCTTTAGCTTCCAAATGAATCGGGATTCATTATCTCCAAAAGTGCATTGGGTCGCCATTTTGATTTGGAATTAGCAAGACTCAGATGGTCACATTTTGATACTTTAACCTTAAGGTTATATTCTCAGTCTCAACGCCAAATCAATCTGGTGAATCCTTGTCGCTAAATTTTTAGCTTCAAAATAAATCTGGATTTTTTTCGTCCTAAAGTTCATTGAGTCGCAATTTTGCTTTGTAATTGGCGAGACTCAGATGTTCACATTTTGGTACTTTAACCTTAAGATTACATTCTCAGTCTCAACGCCATCCATCTGGCGACTTCCCATCTCTAAATTTTTAGCTTCAAAATAAATCTGGATTTATTATCTCCCAAAGTTCATTGAGTCGCCATTTTGCCTTGTGATTGACGAGTCTAAGATGGTCAGATTTAGGTACTTTAACCTTATCATACTCAACCTCAATGCCAGATCCGACTGTTGAATCCTATAAATTTTTAGCTTCCAAATAAATCTGGATTTGTCATCTCCCAAAGCTCATTTTGTCGTTCCCGGTCAAAATACTTTATCGAGTCTATTAAATAGTTAATTGCAACAATATGTTTGTGTTTGTGATGCGAGAAGAATAACAATCGTTATTTTCGTGACTCGAGGTTTTGGCAAATGGTTTTCAAGCCGTGCAGACAGTTCAATCGCGTCTCCGGAGAATCCGAAATGAAAATAGAAACCCGGAGTGTTTTTGCTTTATGCTAGTGACGAGTATAGAGTCGAGACGAGTTCCAACCGCGTCGACGATCGCGAGTTCGGCTGCGAGAAAAAAGCGTGTTGAGGAACGAAAAAAAAGAACGGGGAAATGTGTCAGCTAACGGGGAAACTGAGGGCGAAGAGAAGAAAAGTTGCGACGAGTTTAACGAGAGGGGGCTGTTGAAGACTTGTATATCTATATATATATATATATATATGTTTAACACCGCGAACGTGGTTCGACCGCGACGGGCGATTAGCAACGAAAACAGTCGCTCATGGGAAAAGGGAAGAAGGAGAGTAAGAGCGCGCACAGACGAGAAACGTTCACCATCCCCGACGACGTCGACGTCGACGACGCCGGCGTTCCTGCCCGTGGTTCGCAATCGATCCACCAAGCTTGAGCTTTCTCTCCCTCACTCTCGGGCTTTCGTCACCATTTGCTCTTTAAAGCCAAACCCATGAGACGCGCGTGGGTGGGACAAGCACGAGACTTTATCCCACTCCACGAATCCACGATTTTTCCGCCATTTCATCTGCTGGCAGCACTTTTTCCCAGCAGATCAAATGGAAAAATCGCTGAATGTATACGATGTTAAATTTTCCATCTTTGGAATGCAATTAAGGGACATTTTTTCACTATAAATTTCATCCCCTTTTAAGGAGGATTTCCCTACTTTGAATACCATTGAAATGTTTCTTAAGGCGGTATTCTGGTCTAGAGACATAAATTTGGAGCGTTTTGTCGAGCTCAATTATAAAAATATATATTTTCTTACACCGAAAAAAAGGCTTAGTAATATCAACTACCCAGCTGCGATCACGGAAAATTCGTTTGAATCAATCGTCACATATTTTATTTGATTACCCCGTTGTTGAAATAATAAAACTGGCGTCGTTGTTTCGAATGTGTACTGCATTCACCGCAATTACAACATTGGATCAAAATGATTCCAAACGATATTGATTCAACACCTTGTTTTCTAATTCAATCGAATATTTAGTCATTTACTGGAAGTAAATAAAATTGTTTTAACTCTATGTTTCGTCTCGTCAACAAAATCTAGTTTTAATTTGAGCTATTCATCCAGTTAAAAAGAATAGTAAATGCTTTCACGTCGATCAAATTGTTTGATAAATTTGACTAAATATTTCAATGCGGCCACAACACATTTAGTCGATAGTACTCATAGTAACTGCCACGATCTCGGCGCTTCGCCCGAGATCCGCCAGGTGGAGACGAACGGCGCGCGCTCCCGCGCCAGCGAGACAGCCACTGAGCACCGATAAGTACCAGTGTATTAACAGCGTCGGAGTCCTCAATTAACTTTAAATTGATGGAACATTACCCGCGCTCTGTGGTCGCGCAGTTCTATGGACTGAAGACTACATATTTGAATGAGACCACCATTGCATTTTGGTGGCGCTCATGCTCTTTATGGGCGCAAGGATAAATAAGTTAAATTTTCACTTAACAGTTTAATCTCACGATTAATTAGTTAGGTAAAAGCCCACGTAGCTTAAACAAATAATGCATATCATCAAATGATTTGTTAATTCAATTGAAGTTTTCTAGCTTTTATATTGAATGAATTTTTTTCCGGTGAACAACAGTAGAATTGCATAGATAATATCAACTGTTCATTCAACTAAACAATTTGGTTATGCAATCGCATATTGAGTGCATTGTACCAAATATAGAATCAAAACAATGTATTTTTCAATTGAACGGATTCTCTACTCTGTTGGGTCAAGGATATATGTATTTATGGGGATGCAATTTTTGTTTCCATTTTGATACATGTTTTGAGTTAACTGAATTACACATTTCGTTCGCCACCCGTAACCGCCGGGTTTAGTTAATTCAAGCCAAATTTTTTTCACTTTACCAAACCTTTTTCTCGGTGTACCATTCTTTTTTTACAACATACTTATTAATATTTTGACAATAAACAAAAAAAACGTCGAGAAATAAAAATGGATATTAAATAAGTTATAAGCTGCCAAAGTTGGGGCTATAAAAAAGGGGGTGCTTTTTCGACTCTTTTTGTATAGTTTTCAATTTTTTTAAATCGGTCGAGTACAAAAGAATTTTTGAGAAAAACGTCATCTAACTCCGTACATTATTGGAATTTGAAGAATTCCTTTCGAGGATATATTCTTAAAGATCTAAACTTTGAGAATATGCAAAAAAATATATTTTTTCGAAATTCGAGACCAGAATACTCCCTTAATAACATCGATAAGATACGCAATATCATCATAGTGTTTCAGAATAATTAGAGGTGATTAAATCGTCGGGTGAAGTGGAATTTCATGGTCTAACTTTCAGTATCTCGCTTTTTGCCATTTTTTTTATAAAAATCTTGAATGATCAATGAATTTAACCATTTGACTGGCGAGTTTTTGGATCCGCCAAAAATTAAAAATATAGTGATTTCTTGGTATAAAAAATTGTGAAAATTTTTTAACTCACTCATTCAGCTCGACGATCGATGTTGAGCCTGAAACAGAAGTAAAGAAGAAATTTTTATTCGAAAATCGGAAAAAGCTGCTGTACTGCAAAATTATATAATCAAACGATTAATGGATTTTTTAAAAACTATTTGTTCAGTCCAACTACTTTTTTCTCGTCATTACTTCATTTTTTATAACAAAATCGAGTAAAAATATGTTAAATCATTTAAATTCAGTATTAATTACTCCGGGATCATTTTACCTCATGTCGAGGGGATCGTTTTGCCCATAAGTGTCTAAAAGATGGGTCTTTTGTAGAAGTTTGAAAGAAACATTAAAAACTTAATAATAAAAAGTGTAAAAACTTATTAGAACCATAAAAGTATCAATTAAATAACTGGTATTAATTAAATAACTAGTCTAGTGAGGGAATACAAATTAAACCTTGATCCATTACTGCGTCACTAAAATAGCTATAACTCCGTAAATTATTGGAATTTAAAAATTTTCTCCCGAAGATATATTCTTAAAGGTCTAAACTTTAAGAATATGGAAAAAATATATTTTTTCAAGATTCTGGACCAGAATACCGCTTTAAGACCTAAAATGAGAAAAATTTCATTGAAGGAATAAATTTCAAGATTTTTTTCTTTTATTTCGTAAATGATGATTGTATTTTCTGCGTTTCAGGATGCAGCAACAATCGGGTGGGGGTAACGGTGTCCCACGTCGGGCCTTGAGTCCCGGAGCGGGTGGAAGTGATACCGAGGACTCGGACATATCGTTGGGTGGAACATCGCCACCATCGCCGAGTTCGTCACCACCGACGACCCATCATCAACCCTCGCCGATACCTCTCGGTCCGCTTGGACCACTGGGTCCGCCGCCTACCTTGAACTTTCGCTTTGATCCGAGCCAGTCGCAATTTCGCTTTGGCCACGCGACTGCCTTTAAATTTCCACCAGCCGGATTTCGATTCGGTCCACCGCACAGTCCACAACCCCACAATCATCCGAGCATCGGCGGCGGTGGAATGTTCAGGCTCACTGAAACCAGCCCCTTCCAGGCGGTCGGGCCCAGAGGCGATCTTGGCTCAAGGTGCGTTGATTATTAATTCTATTCTTGATGAGCGATTCGTACGATTTTTTAAAGAAAATTTGATCTTTTTCCAAATATTTATATATTGTTATTGCCATCCAACGTTTTGGTATCTCAAGACCGGTAAAGGACTTGAGAATTAATTTTTCGATCGTTAATTGTCAATTTAAAATTGACTAAAATTGAAGGTTGAACTAGTGCGACGTGAAGTGGATCTGATTAAATAGTTCTTAATTAATGACTTAAATAATATATAACAAGGATGTCCACAAGAAAATAATTCAGCTTACCTACACCAAAAAACCATAAATTGGTAATTTCAGTCCGGTGGAGATCAGTAGAAGCTCTTTTCTTTCGCAAAAGATACTTTGTTAATTAATATTAATCGTTTACAAATTAGAGCCATTTAATTTGGTAAGAAAAAAACATGCTTACGACGTTGGGTAAATTTTTCTCTCAATTGAAAATGTAAATCAACAAAATGAATTCCAACTCAACAAAATCGAAATCAAATTCCGAATTTGACTCTCGAAGAATTGGGTAAAATATGTCTATGCATTTATTAATGTAAACTAAGTTATTATTTTATAAAGGCGTTATCATATTTTTTTTCCATCTTGAATAGAAACTCTATAATTTGGATTACTTTCCAAGTTTTTCCTTAAAAGCGTGTACAAACTATTTTAGACATCTTAGAAGTCGATTATGAGGTACTAGTTTAAAAAAAAAAGCAAATTTTTTAGATTTTTTTCTCAGCTCCTTTATCAGATATGGCTATAAACAACATTGTTTCATCCTGCAAAAATACAAAAAAAAATATTTTCTATTTTGATTCTTTGAATAATTTATAGAAAGCACCAAAGTTGAAAATGTCTCGTCCCATGGCCGACACTTAATCTCAGGATTGGCAAGTCTGAAACCAAAAAATGAAAAAGCGTTTTAAGGAGGAAGCGTTCTTACACAACAATTTACCATCGTTAATGAAAAATGGACTTAAAAAAAATGTCGGATGTTTCAAATGAAAATAAAAAATTGAAATTTTCACGATTTATTTCAAACCTCCATTTTTTGAAAATCGATTTTTTAGTAACTGTGATAAATTGGTGTGGAAGAAACTTTCCTCTTTAAAATGCTTTTTTATTTTTTTATTTCAGACTTGCCAATCCTGAGATTAACTGTTGACTATGGGACAAGACATTTTCAAAGACTCGACTTTGGCGCCTCCTATAAATTATTCAAAGAATGAAAATAATTTTTTTTCTATTTTCGAAGGATATGTTGTAAAAACAGTTTTATAGCCATATCTGATAAAGGAGCTGAGAATTTTTTTTTTTTATTTGCTTTTTTGGCCTTTTAAAGTAGATTAGTACCTTAAGGCAGGATACCACCTTTGGCTGCAATTTTTTAATGAGTTTTTAATGAATTTTTTTTCACCAAAAAAATTGGCAGAAACAAAATCAATTTGAGGCATTTATTACTATATCATTCAAGTTGAAAAAAAAAATTTTAATGTTGAAAAACTTAAAAATAGCCTCTTGCAAGTGGCGCCAAAGTTTGAGGAGCACTTTCGGTCTGCGTGTCAAAAATCTTCTTGTAAGTGGCTCCTAGAAGAAAAATACAAATTTCTACTTATTAAGAGCAATATATTTTATGTCTGAAATATGGCGGTCACCTACGAACATCCTTAGATTATAGTGTAGAGAAGAATTACGCACATTTTCTAGTCAATCCGATGAAAATTGAGTAATTTGACACGAAAGTGCTCCTCAAATTTTGGCGACACTAAGTAGAGACTATTTTTAAGTTTTTCAACATAAAATTTTTTTTTTCGACTTGAATGATATAGTCATAAATGCATCAAACCGATTCTGTTTCTGCGCATTTTTTTTGTGAAACAAAAATTCGTTAATAACTCATTAAAAAATTGCAGCCAAAGGTGCTGCCTCAACTATCGATATTATAGTAAAAACCACTTTAATTAAAACCCCAATCCAA
Source organism: Alloplasta piceator (assembly GCA_946863875.1). NCBI lineage: Eukaryota > Metazoa > Arthropoda > Insecta > Hymenoptera > Ichneumonidae > Alloplasta > Alloplasta piceator. The sequence continues at coordinate 7,259,572 of OX333071.1, forward strand.
TACCACCATAATTCCCAAAATTCCGTGAAAAATCTAAAAACTTTAATAACTTTTCCCTCTTTCAATTCTAAAATTCTAGATTGCCTGATCCTTTGGGACTGCCACCACCTCGGCTACATCCGCACGAGACGCTGCTCCATCATTCTCATCATCCTCATCATCAATTGTCGGACGGTTTATCGAGGCTATCGGACGGTTCGCGTCTCTCGGATGGCGGCATATCGCGTTTATCGGACAGTTTATCGGAGGCTCACAGTCCTCCGTTAATGGCGACAAATCTCTCGGTCACCGGACCACTCCGAGTCGCTGTGCCGAGTCCTCACACGCCATCGTCGCGGGGAAGTCCTCCGACGAGTCAACATCACACAACGAATGCACCACCATCGTCGCAACACCAGCAGCAGCCGCAGCAGCATCAATCGCAGCATCACACGAGTCACGTTAACACGGTAGGACAGGGACACGGTTTGATAAGGGTCGTGACGCCACCGCCGAATCCAAAACCACCACAAATTCACAGGCCATTCTCACCGGCGTGATATCGACGCACCGATTTTCTAATAGCCTCGTCATCCTCGATCGTAAACGTCGAGACTTCGTACTACGATGATAATAACGATAAAACCCACGTTGGTAATCGAACATTTGAGATTTTGTGAATTTCGCGTGATTCGATCATAAGGAACAGTATATATATTAAGGTGGGTCAAATAAAATGACTAATTTTTTTTTTCATTTATTTCGACATGATGAAAAATGCATTGTTTGGCATCTCAAAAAAAAAACCCTCTGCAAGTATTAGCGCTTCATATTTAAATTAAGAGGTCCCTCATCGCAAATTTTTATTTCCCATTTAAAAATAACATGGGACATTTTTTTTTTTTACTTTGGAATTTTATTAGACTTTTTGAGATGAGAAACAATACATTTTTCATTATATCGAGGGAAAAAAAATTTGTCATTCTATTTGACCCACCCTAATATATATATAATATGTATTATATATTGAATATATATTAGGGTAGTTAAGGATGTATTGTCTATAACTTCCCAGCCAAAAATTGCCATAAACAACAATTATCAATAATAATATTGGCCAAAAGTTATTAATAAATTCTTTAAACAATTAATTATTCAACCATTTTTCGGTAATATATTTTTTTTCTGAAACAAATCGAATACGTTAATTTTTCTGAACGCATATGAATTTTTTCACAATTTTCTCTCTATTTGAAAATATTATAAAAATATTCTAAAATGCAAAAAAAAAATTGCCAATTTTATATATTTTTTTGCATACAGGTTCATCGTCAGCTTTGAAAAGTTTCAAAGACACTGGGCCAAAAAATACATAAATACAGCCATTCTAAAAATTTAAAAACGGGAATTTTAAAATAGAAAATTCATTCGCATTCGATTAAACAATTAAGAAAAAAAAAGAACGTACCAAAAAATTGTTGAATAATTATTTGTTTAAACAAATTACTAATAACTTTTGCGCAATATTATTATTGATAATTGTTGTTTATGGCATGCCAAATGTTGCTGAATTTTTTCAGATTTTTATTATATCACGAAATACGGAAATTTAAATCAGATACAATTTTTGGCTGGAAGCGATAGGCAAAACATCCTTAAAAAAGCACGTTTTCTTTCGATTGTCCTTATCATCGAGATTCTTGTGGTTATTCTCTGTAAGGAAAAGATCTCGAACAAGTGGAGCCCTCTAGGTTTTTTTTTAAATTTTGCAAAACATCGTTTTTGAGAGTTCCAAAATTTTTATAGCACATAATATCTTAATGTGTAAATTGTTCTCGATGAAACAATTTTTTCTGTCGAACCTGAACTCTGCACAATTTTTCTCGAACGAGATATCGGTGTTGAAATTTTTGGGATTTTTTTACCTTTAATGAAACATTTGTTTCGTTAATTTTACTTCTATTATTTTTCTTTCGATTAAACGATAATTCACGCCAAATTTGAGGAATGTGCGACAATATTGAATACATACATTTTTTTTTGGAAATTCGTTTTCAAAAAATCCTGCACTTTGAATTTGAATTAGTTAATGCGACAGCACATTTCTCAGTTTGCGTGTAACTTATCGATTACTACAAAGAAACCAAGCAGTAAAAAAGAGTTAAAACAAAAGTACAAGATTAAAAATTGAACAATTGATATCGCAAAAATTTTCACACTGATAAATTGTTTGAACAAAATGGAATTCAGAAATGACAAAAAAAATTTACTTCTGACAATGCAGAAATCAAAAGATTTTGCAATATTTGAATTTTTTTTAATTCTCAAAAAAGCATTAAGAAATTCTTCTGCACGGTCAATTTTTTAAGGAATAAATACAAAAATCTCCATGAAGAGCTCAATGGAAAGAAAACGTTTTTTTTAACCAACCCAACATATATATGTGTATAAAAAATCGTTTTTATTCTCGATCGTCGGCGCGTTTTTCCATACGCTAGATTTTTGTAAATACTAACATATACATATATATGATATCACGTGAACGCAAAGCGCTAAAAAAAAAACTACAAAATCGAAAAAAAAAGATTCCAGACACACGCACACGCGCCCGAGTCGAGGATTAAAATGGACTCGCTCGGACCGAATGAACGATAATTAGACGTTGAATTCGTCGATTAAAGAAAAATAGATAAATAAAAATTCAACGATGTTTATCGGGACTTTATCGAGATGGAATGAAATTTCGTTGAATCGAATGTAATCGCTCGCATCTTCCCGACGTCTGCGACGACCAACGCGAAGGAGAAGGATCGAGGATTAAACTGACTGATTAAATAGAAAATGGAAAAAAATATATATATGGACTCGGTGGAAGTGTGCGCGTTTGTCTCGAGTCTCTTGTATAACTATGAAAATTCCTTCTGCCATCCCCGCGGGCACTATTAAAGTAGAGCTATAGTTGCTTGCAAAAAACAGAAAAAATAAAAACAATTCCGATTTATCGATAATCGTTATCACCGAATCCCTCGCGTTTCCGATTGAACGAATTACTCTGGGAGTAATGTCAAAGTAAACGACGAAATACCGGACATATATATGTATATGGGGTATTCCTGCTGAAATTTTCACGTCCGAACCCGGACCCTCTTGAATAATTATGAAATTTTTTTTCCGAAAAGTATTCTGAAAAAGAAAAGACCCGTATTTTTTTGTTAAGGCCAAGAATTGATATTTTTCGTCGTACGATTTTAGTAAAAAATCCAAATTTTTCACTAACTCTCTACTCTAAACACGCAGTATCTTGATAATTCGAGATCCTATCGAAAAACGCTTCAGACAAAGTTTGTTCGTTATAGAACGAGTAAAACAATTGATATTTAAAAAAAAAAATTGTGGGCACACGAAAGTTTGTTTTTACTTCATAAAACCCAAAAAAACGTTTTTTCAGCAAGTACGCCACCTCGAATTATAAAATAAAAAAATTGTAAAAATTTTATAGGAAATCACGAAATTTTTAAGACCAGAATGAGAATGGCAAGATCAAAATCCGCAAAGCTACAGCCAATCGAAGTTTCGTCTTGATCTTATTTTCGAGCCAGATCATGCAGAAGTATATATTCTCGAAAAATTATATACAGAAATATATTTGAATATTTATTTAATAATACATACGTATATTACTTCATACAAGTATGAAAGAATATACGTATGTATAATTAAAAATTACGTCTATTAGGTACTATACGAAAAATATCAATTCTCGGCCTTAACGAAAAAAAATACGTGTCTTTTCTTTTTCAGAATACTTTTCGGAATTTTTTTTTCATTATTATTCAAGAGGGTCCAGGTTCGGACGTGAAAATTTCAGCGGGAATACCCCATATATATGTGCGAAGAATATATATATATATAGAGTGAAGTAACGGGAATTCGACGAGCAAGATTCGCGAATCTCTCCCGTCGTTTGTAGATAAAGAGAAAAACGAGAAAATCGAGAAATTCGAAAAAAAAAATGCGCCGCGAATGAGATTAAAAAGAATCACGCGATCCAGCGAAATTCTCGGATTATCGACGAAAATCTCTCCTTATAAATACTGAACATAGGACCGTAGCTCATAAATATATATATAAATATATAGATAAAAGAAAAATGCGTAAACAAATGATAATTCATAATGCGAATAAAAAAAAAATTATACATATTATATATATATATATATATATGAAAAAAAATTGAACAAATGAAACATCATTATTAACTATTATGTATTGTCTATTATTAATATTATTATTTGCTCCTGTAAATAAATTCATGCGAAAATATATTAACAGATTATTATGAAGCGACTCTTAAGAGACTGAAAAAGTTTATTCATTTGAGCCTCATCCCAATTTCTAGTCCTTTGATCGACTGATGAAATTTTTTCCAGCTGAGAAGAACAAATATGGAAAACAAAATATGTGGGCCGTTTCAGATAAAATCGTTTGAAAAAAAATATGAAAGAGAACAGTCAAATCCAAAGAATAAAAATGGTACCGCTGTTAATGGTCAATCTTACTCGGAATTACCCATATATATGTGTGATATGAAAAAGAGAAAGAGAAAGTTTGATTTGTCGACTCAACGCTGAGCGGCAAAATTTCTTCGCCGTGGAGGGAACGATGGGAATTCTTACGCGAAGAGTGAGTGTGTTCGTGTGAGTGAGTGTGTGTCAGTGTGTGTATCTCGGCGGTGAGAAAGCCCGATAACGCGATGTGCGTGGGCGGGTGTTTCTCGCTGACAAATGTAGGACCAATGGGCACGAGGCTGACTCACGTAAACGATCCCCATAGGTTAAACGAGACCCGCACGTTTTCCTCAATGAGAAAGATCGAGGGAATGAGATGATAAAATAAAAAGGAACATTTGGAGCTCCACCCCTCTTATCAGTGATTAGCAAATTCCCTTATCAGTGATCGAGTTTTTGAATGGAGTAAAAAAAAAATCAGAAAGGCCACCAGAATATAAATTTGCAATTTTGATACTCAAGAAATTCCTTAAAATTTTAGGATTCTAGAATTATAGCAACAGAAATGGTTTCGATGAAGAAGAGAAAGGATTAAATAACGTAGGAGCTACATTTCTCTTATCAGCGGTCCGCAAACTTCCTTATCAGTGCTCAAATCCCTCTAATCGCAGAACTGAGCATAGAAGTGACTTCCAGAATAAGAATCCTCAATTTTGGCACCTAAATTTTACACTCCTGAGAACTTTAGTGGAAGAAATCTGCTGATAATTCCATGATAATGGACTCCAATGTCAGCCTACCACGAATTCTAGGGTTAAAGTAAAAAATGATTATACAGGTTCCATGTCTCTTATCAGCGATCCACAAACTCCCTTATCAGCGCCCAAATCCCTCTAATCACAAAAATAAGCATAGAAATGACTTCCAGAATAAGAATCCTCAATTTTGACACCTACATTTTACACTCCTGAAGTTTCAGTGAAATCTGCTGAAATTCCATGGTAATGGACTCTAATGTCAGCCTACCACGAATTCTAGGATTATAGTAACAGAAATGCCAACGAGGAGATCGAGAGAGGGCAAAAAAGCGAAGGGATTATCGCGATCGTCGATAGAGATCGTTTCTACTCGTGTCTCGTATGTTCCGGAACCGTAAAACCGATATACATGGTATATATACATATTTATATGTACAGTGGTCACACTGTACGAAAAAAACTCTACGCTCCGATGAAGATAGAAGAGCTGCTGTCGTGAAATAACGAACGAATGGACGTTTCTCTCTCTCTCTCTCTCCCTCTCTCTCTCTCTGATTCACCACTATATGTATATACGTCACGGTCTTTTGCTCGCTTTACACTATATATATATAGACAAAATAGCTTCGCGCCCATGTTTTGACAGTTGCTGCTCCGACACCTCCGAGCCCGCGACGTTCATTAGAAAGTGGTTCGCAACTCCGGCCAAGAATCATCACGCTCGAAATATGGTTCATTTTTAGAAGGGCCCCTTAAACGATTTTCGAATTTGGTAGTGAGCTCTTCATCGATACTGCTTGAGAACCATGTCCCTTTTCTACTTTGCTCTCCCTCGCTCTCTCTCTCTCTCTTAATAGCAACAGCGTTGGGCCCCAGCTGTCCCCCGGATTTAGATGTTTAGGATAATGCCAGCGCGCGCGTTTACGGTCTTCTCGTTCAACCCGCGAGGCCCGTGTACGGGGCCTTACAACCGAAATATAATGCAGTCCACTCTGAATGGCAAAGACCCGGAATGAGAGTATTTCGTGCTCCAAGCGTGTCCGAAGGAGAGAGAGAGAGAGGGAAATGGGTGGCATTTTCAGAGGGTTGGAAGGAAGAAGCGCGAAGGGTGGAAAAAGGAGAGAAAAGAAGAAGTGACGAAAGCAGAGGAATTGAGAGAGAGAAATTGGGATGGTGAGCATTTATCTAGTGGTTATTTGTAGACAGATTCGACACCTCGACAATACCCGTAAGAAATCATAATGGATCACCGTCAAAGGATCCCCCATTCTGCCATCTCTGTTTAGTTGCTGTAAGGGAGGAAAAAAAAATGGGCGGTCTTTTGGCCGAGATTATCGCAGGGAGTGCCAAAGATCCGGAGAACGAGGAAATCATCGCATCTCTCGCTATGGGGTGTCCCATGAAGAGGTGTGAAACCGACGGTAAGTCTTCCATAACTTTCTCTCTCTCTCTCTCTCTCTCTCTCGTTTCCTTCGAAAAAGGGGATCCTTTTTTTCTCTCAAGATGACGCGCGACTATTGTTGCGGTAAGAAGTTTTTCGTATTTACTTTCGAGATAATATATTTGGGTCGCACTCTGGTCGGATCTTGTGTGTGGGGACAACACTTGTACACGGTGAAAGGAAGATCAGCATGGGCCCTTGGATGCTCGAGGACTGAAAAATGCGTTTCGTATTTTTCGACCTTTTTTCTTCTTTCGATTTTTACCAGCCAAGTTTGAGGAATAGCTCGAAACAGCGTGACTTTTTTTTATGTAAAGAGTAAAACTTGAGTTAATGATGAGTTAATGTGATGCTACAAGTGGGAGGGGTGACTAATTAGGCTTTTTTTATTTATTTCATATTTTTCAATATTTAATAGTTAATCAAAATACAAATACTCAAATTTGTCCCCTTTAAAATGCCACTTGAATTTTAAAAATCGATCGCTTGCAAAAGAAGATGCAAATTCTTGCAAAAAATGAGGTTTCTGTTGATTTCCTGCATTTTTCGCCCATTAAATAAATTTTTCACGAATCCGAGGCCCAAATGATACAAAATTGCAAGACCAAGAATATAGCAAAAGGGTAACGAAAATTATAACAAATAAATATTACAAATTCAATAAATAGTACATGTGTCATTCCCTATCAATTCAACGACGTTTTGTCGGTGACCCTCTTCGATTTTTATTTATTTTTTTATTTGTTCTTATCCATGCAAAAAGAAGTATCCATGTAAGTTTTTAGCACTCTATCTTAAACCATACCCAAGTTATTGATTTTTCAAAAAATATTCTTCAAATAATCATAACTTCGACAATAACCAAGATATTCTAGCTCGCTAAGAGGTCATTTTTTTTTTGTACTTTTTGAAAAAAAATCGAAAATTAAAAAAAAAAATTTACTGTCTTTTTGGCGGTTTTAAGCTAAAAAATTTGATTTTCTTTCAATGGGAACCCTTCAATTTTTTTCAAACACAATTATAAAATTCTACGTAAAAAAACAACATTTTTGAGATTTTACTGAAAATGGGATTCAAATAATTTACATAATTTTTAATAATATATAATAATTATCGATTTTTTTTCGTAATTTTAATCTTTTTTTCTTCTATTATTACAATAGTTGATTTGAATGATGTTAAAATAAATCATTTGACTTCTCTCACATATTTCCTTTGTAAATTATAATAATTAACATTAAGAATTACAAAATTTATGTAAAAAAATTGAACAAAGTGCAAAACGTACTTGAATTATAATTCTTAATGTTAATTATTATAATTTACAAAGGAAATATGTGAGGGAAGTTAAATGATTTATTTTAACATCATTGAAATCAACTGTTGTAGTCATAGAAGGAAAAAATATCAAAATTACGAAAAAAAATCTAAAAAAAAATTTTTTAATAAGAAATTATTTGAATCCCATCTTCGGTAAAATCTTAAAAATTTTGTTTTTTTACGTAAAACTTTATAATTTTTTTTTTTTTGTAATTGAAGGGGTGACATTGAAAGAAAATCTAATTTTTTAGTTTAAAACCGCTAAAAAACATTAAATTTTTTTTTCTTAATTTTCGATATTTTGTTTGAAAAGTACATTGAAAAACAAAAAAACATGATCTCCCAACAAATCAGAATATCTTGGTTATTGCAGAAATTATGATTATTTTAAGAATATTTTTTGAAAAATCAATCAATTTGGTACGGTTTAAGATAGAAAGCTAAAAATTTACATGGATACTTCTTTTTGCATGAATATTAAAAAATCAAAAAAAAATCGAAGAGGGTCACCGACAAAACGTCATTGAATTGATAGGGAATGACACATATATAAATATAATATTATATGAATAAATGTTATAATATCAAAATAAATAAAATAAAATTCTCCCCATACAAAGAAAGGGTGAAGGGAAAAATTAAAAAAATTGTTGACGGGCTGGGGGGTTGAATAATTTGAAAAAAAAGCCCATAAAAAGCGTTGATTGCATATAAAAAAATTAGTCGCAAAAATAATCGTTGTCTGCAAGAATTCCCATGAATCGGACAATTGACAGTGATGCAAGGATATTGGACACATTGACGACGATGTATAATTATGAGCGGACAATGGGAGTATCGTCTTACATTTGTGCAAAAAAAAAGGTGAAATCTCGTAGTTGAAGAAAAGTGTTCTTCGACAGGGAGTTCACACGCGGGGTGGAGCGAAAATATAGGGGTTTTAATGAATGGTTAGATATAACTTGGAATTATGTGTTGTATCAAAGCGCAACATGAAGGAGAATGCGCGACGATAATGCGACACCGCGCGTCGGTACGTTTAATTTGAGTATATTCACATAGCGAGCAGGATTTCAATGGAGGGAGGTGTGGCACGAAACCAACCCCCTTCTCCGTCGCTCTTTATAAACACGACCCCTATACAGCGCACATACGAGACCCTTATACCCCGCTCACACACTCCGCCTATCACTCGTACAGTTTTACCAACATATACGTACGCATAATCGCGTCGCACGTATATTCGATGCACCCCGGGTTAAGTGAGTGCCGAGACCATGGGAAAAACAAAATGTTTTTCTAGCTGCTAACTCCACGTCCACACAGAGTCTCTCTCCCACTTTCCGGCTCTGTGAAACCATGAGGGATCACCCGTGAATTATTATGGCAAATAATATCAAACTCGTCGAAAAGTATTCACCGAAAAACTCGACTTCCGTTAAGGATGTTTATAGCTCCAAGCCAAAAATTGTATCTCATTGAAATAAGCTTCGTGATACAATAAAAATCTTAGAATAATCAGGAACATTTGGCATAAACAATAATTATCAATAATATTGCCCAAAAGTTATCAATGAATTGTTTCTTCGAATTTTTTTTTCGAATTTTCTCTTTATTTTGAAATTCCCGTTTTCAAATTTTCAAAATATAGCTGTATTTATGTATTTTTTGGGTATTCTTTGAAAATTTTCAAAGCTGACCATAAATCTGTCTGTAAAAACATGTACATAAATGGCCATTTTTTTTTGTATTTCAGAATATTTTTTATTATATTTCGAAATAGAGAGAAAATTCTGAAAAAATGCATATGCCTTCATAAAAATTAACGCACTCGATTTGTTTTAGAAAAAAAAGAACTGAGCGAAAAATTGTTGAATAATGATTTGTTTAAACAATTTATTAATAACCTTTGGGCAATATTATTATTGATAATTGTTGTTTATGGTATGCCAAATGTTGCTGAATTTTTTCCGATTTTTGTTGTACCACGAAGTATGTAAATTTAAATCGAAAGGAATTTGGAGATGAAAAGAAAAGTCGTCGAAAAGCTTCAAAGTCTCGACACAAAAAAAAACAAACTATGCCGATATAAAAGTTTGTCGCAATTGATATATTCGCCATAATTAAGGGGGAAATCACTGTAAAAATGATACATTTTTTTTTTGCTTCCTTTTAAATACATGTTTTCAAAACAATGTAGATAAAATTTTAAGTTAAGATTATGAAAATTATGAAAAATTAGGGTTCGAATTGTAGTATGTTTGTAAGTAGCCAATTTGATAATTACTTTATTTAAAATCTGCATGATTAAAGAATGGTCTCAAAAATGAAAAAAAAAAATCAATTTGTAGCTATTTTGTAAATAATCGAAGAAAAAAGACAGCTAAGCATAACGATAGCTACATTCGTATAGATATTGTTTTATTTTTTTTAGACAACCCTTTACAAAGATATCGATGGGATGGAGAGAAAATTTTCTGTTTCCGTTATTTTTCAAGGTTATTCACCAAAAATTGCTACGAAATAGCTTAAATATGTACTCAATAAAATAACAATAACCCCATCCTTGGATAATTAATTATGTCAGTAAAAAAAGAAAATTCTGAAACATTGTTAATTTTTCCATCCCCTACATTGGCTTACCCTCTTAAGGGTGCATGCTCTGGAGTAAAAAATATGATTCATGGCATGTGCATTAACAACAAATATTTGTCAATGAGATTCCTAAAATTTCATGATGATTTTACTCATGAAAAACCGGTAATAAAACTACAACCCCCATAATAAAAATCAGAGCTCGCGGAAATTCCACAGTTATTGAACCAAACTTCTAGCGCAGTTTTTTTTTGTTCAATTATTATAGATACATGTTCGTATATCTCTATGTGCATTTACAACGAATATACTTTGGAGTTTAGCAGATTGGAGTATACACTCGTGGTTTTGGCTGGCTGAATGTGTCAGGCGTCAGTGCCCTCGCGAGCTATTAAGCCGCTTAGCGCTATGGGGTTTATGTTTGTGCCGGGCTTGACGCGGGGGACCGTAGAGAAATGAGGAGCCGATGGGGTGCGTTCATGGCATATATATATATACACATAAATATATATATATGGGGCATTCCATACCAAATCGACCTGAGTGTGACCCTCGACCTCGCTGATTTCGTTTACGATTTTTTATATGATTTTTCCAACTCAAAATATAGCATTCAAAATTTTTTTCAGATCTGTAAAACCAAATTTGAGTACGTTATGATTTTTTGAACATTTTTTTCGAAAACCTCGAGGGCCGTAAAATTTAAAAATCTGAAAAAATTCTCAAAAATCCGGTGTCAAAAATGAAAATGTTTGACCCAAAATTCATGATATCCACGATTTTCCTTCCACCTCGATATTAGGTTTTTATGAAGAAAACGTAAAAAAAAGTAGATGCAGAAATTGATCTACCATGAAAAGTGGCTTGAATATTTTTATCGTTAACCAACAATTTCCAAAAAATAGTTGGTTAATTTCTGCATCTAGTTTTTTTTACGTTTTCTTTATAAAAACCTAAAATCGAGGTGGAAGCGAAAGCCTGGACATCATGAATTTTGGGTCAAAAATTTTCATTTTTGAAACCGGATTTCTGAGATTCAGTTTTTTAAATTACGGCCTTCGAGGTTTTCGAAAAAAATGTTCAAAAAATCATAACGTACTCAAATTTGGTTTTCAAAATCTAAAAAAAATTCTGAATTCAATTTTGAGGTGGAAGAATCATATAAAAAATCGTAAACGAAATCAGCGAGGTCAAGGGTCACGCTCAGGTCGACTTGGTATGGGATGCCCCATATATACAATATATTGCATAGAGAGTTACTCCGAATGGACCTTGTGAGGAAAGCCTTTATCCCACCCCTGCGAATACACCATTATCCTTTCTTATCCACCCTCTTCCCTCACCCCCACCATCCCTCATTCCTATCGCCTCCGACCGAGACATGTGCACCCAATATTCTCATTACGTTTGTGCATCCCATTTCCTCTGGATAGATGCAAGTTCGGCAAAGAAATTGTTAAGGTATTCTGGTCTAGAAACATACATCTTGAGCGTTTTGTCGAGCTTTATAAAAAAAAACGGTACATATTCGGAAGTGTAACTCCTGTCAGAATCGTGGTGATTTTTTTTTGTGGTTTCTTACAAATGAAAAATATTTAATATTATTATGGCGGCACATAATATTTTTATCCAACTTTTTTAGATTACATTTTTTAATTTTTTTTAATAAAATGAAATGAAGGAATTTAGCTACTAGAATAGATGATATCCCCGTTGCAGAGTTTCTGTTGTTTTTTTTTTGGGTTTAATAAAAAGAAAAATAAATTTTTTAATTACAAAAACTTGGTTTTTTATCAAAACCAAAAAAACAACAGAAACTCTGCAACGGGGATATATATTTTAATAGCTAAATTTATTTTTAAAAAAAATTAAAAAACAATTTAGAATTTTAAAAAAAAGTTTTGTAAAAATATTACGCGCCACCATAATAATATTAAATATGTTTTTTTATTGTAAGGAACCACACAAAAAAAATCAATTCGATTTTGACCAGATATTTACCAAATGTTTACCACTTTCGAATATTTTCCAAAAAACAGACAAAAAAAATTACCATTTTTTTTTTACAACATATTTATTAATATTTGGACAATAAATAACGAAATTTCGAGAAAAAAAATGAAAATTGAATAAGTTATAAACTGCCAAAGTTGGGGCTAAAAAAAGGGGGTGTACTGCCTGAAACAATTGCAACCCTTCTATAGTCATCCGATGCAAAATTTAAAAAAAGCTTTTTAGTTATTAAGGATGTCGCTATGGTCCCTATCTCAGAGAAACGGAAAAAAAAAATTTTCGCAAAATGGCGGCTGTCTGAACAAAACAAGACGTTTTTCGACTTTTCTTTCATAGTTTTAAATTTTTTTACAATAATAAAAAATATATATTTCTGCTACAAAAGTAGTAGGGGCGATAGAGGGAGTTATAAATTGAAGATTGGTAAAATTTTTGAAGTAAATCGGTTGCTTGAAACTTAAGATATCGTGTCTCAAAAATATTGTTGGGAAAAACGTATATGGTCCAATTTGCTCCGATATGACGGGCGTAGTTGCTGCGTCACTAAAACAGCTATAACTCCGTAAATTATTGAAATAAAAAAATTTCCTTTCGAGGATATATTCTTAAAAGTCTAAACTTTAAGAATATGCAAAAAAATAGATTTTTTCAAAATTTTAGACCAAAATACCGCCGTAAGTGTTTTATGCTACATCGTATGAAAAACGTGTTTTTTTTTGCATGATGGAGAAAACGAATAAGGATGACCAATTATTCATTAGTGAGGTTAAGGTTTAGTTAGTTTTGAGAAACATTGAAAACAATATGAATAGGTTTTTTTCACCCCCCAAATCAGCTCGTTTTCTCCATGAATTTGATACAAAAACCACCAGAATTAACTTCCCCCAGACAAAGTTTCATGCTATTTCAATTCTATCAATTTGAAACCACATTTTTTTTTAATCTGAGGAACATTCAACATGGGAGCGCATAACTGTAGTTAACGTAAGAGTAAGAATATAAATTTTAACCCTTAAATTACTACGTGCACTGTAAAAAATTTTTGTATTAAATTTAATAAAAAATATGAAGTTTTTATGCATATAAGATATATTAATTTTCATATACATGTGTATAGTAATATTCCAATACAAGTATATGAAAAATCAAATAACTTCTTTTAATTTTAATATACGTTCGTATATTAAAGTTCCAATACAAGTATATGAAAAATCAAACAGCTTCTTTTAATTTTAATATCGGTTCGTATATTAAAATTCCAATACATAGTATGATTTTTAAAGCAGAATCATAAAAAAGATATGAAAATTAATATTCTTTTGTATATTGAAATTAAAAGAAGTTATTTGATTTTTCATATACTTATATTGGAATATTACTGTACATATTGTATATGAAATTTAGTATACTGTATATGCATAAAAGCTTCATATTTTTTAATTAAATTTAATACAAAAATTTGTCACATTGCAACTAAAATTATACGCTCGAGATATCCACATTAGGGACATTCGCAAGGGTCAGCTCGACCGAAAGTGCAATCGAAGAGCTTCGCCCTGGAGGAACCGCCTTAATCATCACGGTATCTCTGGGCCAGGTAAGTATATTGGGCACGCTGGCCGTCCGGTATATAACACCGTCATACGCCTATTTCGCTTGGGCACAGAGGTCCGAGCGCATGCGACGCATAGTGGTGGATGCGTCAACTAGCACGGCCGCTGACATTGATTGCTAATTTTGGAAAATAAGTGTATTAATTTCAAATAATGTATCTTAAAAATGCGAAAAAGCATATAGAAACCATTTTAATATACGAGGATTTGAATTTTCAACGTTCATCTTTTAATTTTAATGTACAAATATTAAATTTAAGATGAAATTGTTAATTTTCCAATACATTGTATATTAATTTCGATTTCATATACATGTTTTTGAAATTTAATATACTTTTGTATATTAATTTTAATAACATTTTTTACAGTGTGGTTATCATCGACTGGACAAGATACAACCCTTTCGAAGTTCGGTACTTGAACAAAGATTTTTTTCTTCCCTATTGAACATGTTCATGGTCAAAGTTTTGGCATGGAAAATGGAAGTTTCTTCGTCACAGTTTGAAATTTATCTTTGGTAGGTGTCAAGCATGGCGTTTTCTCGGCGGGGGTGTCCATGGGTTTTATGTGTGTGTGCAGTCCCATGGAAAGGACGCAGTAATGGTATACACGATGGCCGTGCCCGCGGGTGTAGTCAGCAAGCCGAGAGTTCATATACACACGAAGATACTTAGCTAAGCACTGACAGCGTAGCTACGGATTAAGGGGGTGAAATGTTATTATTGCAAGGGGTACGGTCCTATATGTCGCTCGCTCAATTCGCGGTGGCTGCTCCTCCCTGACCCTCTCTTTGCAGCTTGAGCCAGAGGAGAATGAGGGGGAAAGAGTAGTCTGCCGTTACTACTAAGTAGCCCGGTTAAGTATGTTGTTTAAGCCAACATTGTGTAAGTATAACAATTTCGCGGTGGAGAAATTTCTCCCGCTGATGCCGTTCCCTCAGCTTCTTTACTTCTCGTAAGACATGCAACATATATAAACGAAACGCATGCTTTGGAAAACCCCGGAAAACCGATACTTCAAAGGGCCATAACTCCGGTCCCTTTTATCCGATTGGCAATTACTTTTTTTTAATCGACAGGGCGCGTGATAACGAAGAGATTGCGATGCAAGGATCATCCCGATATCTTGAATTTTGGCGGCGCTGAAGAAGTTTTCAAAATCGCCAAAAATCGACCGTAAAGGACTTAAAAAATTGAAAAAAATCAATTTCAGTCCCGTGAACCTGACAGATGGTCATTTTTTCTTCTTCGCCCTTTAGAGGTTCATAGCGTGTGTTTTGAATCGGAAATTTCCTGGAGAACACGAATACGCTATTTGCAATCAGTAAATTCCTTACGGATCATGCTTAAAAGTACCAAAAACCATTTTTGGAGGCTGATGGTCAAATTTTGTTTTCCTCCTTCAAAGGTTCATAGCGTGTGTTTTGGATCGGAAATTTCTTGAGGAACACGAATATGCTACTTGTGATCGGTAAATTCCTAACAGCGATCAATCAAATTCTTCTGCGATGTATCGAGATAACAAAAAGCGTAAAATGATTCAGAGAGAAAACAGTTCGAGTGCCTTAAACTTTCGATCCAGTTCATTTTGCAGCATAGACAGATATATTTTAGACGGCGAGACTAACCGTCGTATAATTTCCTGCAACAGCTTCGAATTGAACGGGTATTGACTCTGTCTCGAAGGTAAAGCATCGAGAGAGAACTAAGATGGAAAGTTCTATGATGATTCTCGACTTGCCGGAGAGAGTAACCGGCTTTCGTGAAGCTTCCCGCGAAGAGGCAGGATGAGGAAGCTCATTAACGGGAGCTTTAGACTCTCTCCGTCTCTCTCTCTCTCTCCTTCCATCTCTCTTTCTTTGTTCCGACTATGCTTCGTCGGCATCTTTAACGGACCAGAGAGAACGACGAGAAGGAACCGAGATCGTGCGTTCAACGAGGAAAATGAGCGACGAAAACACGAGAAAATCAGGAAAACCAAGATAAGAATACGATATATATATATATATACAACTATATATGAGGCATTCCAGCTATAACCGAGCGGCCATTACCTCGACATTTTTTTTTCGTGTCGCCGATTTTATTTTTCAGTTACTTTTCGACAAAAAAAAATACATATTTCTCCAAAAAAATTATTCTTCGTCCTCTTCCTTTTTAACACTTTTCAAAGTATAATTTTAGTTTTTTCGACAAGAGTGTATCCTCTGATTTTTTTTCAAATAAATGGACAAAAAAGTACATTTAAAACCGCATCTTTTGATCGCTATCCCATCATGGAGAAATCATTTTTCGATTTTTTCCATGTGTATGAAACTTTGAAAAATGTGTTTTTATTCGTAAAAAAAGGAATAAGTACATAGGTAACATTGTTGATGCTATTATTTATTAATACAGTTATAATATTTATGTACACAAATAAAAAATTATTTTTCATCCCCTCGTTTTAACACCTTTCGAAGTACAATTTTTTTTTTCGACAAGAGTGTATCCTCCGATTTTTTCCAATAAATTGACAAAAAAGTACTTTTAAAACTGCATCTTTTGATCGCTATCCCATGATGGAGAAATCATTTTTCGATTTTTGCTATATGTATGAAACTTTGAAAAATGTGTTTTTATTGGTAAAAAGGAGTAAGTACACAGATAACGTTGTGGATGCTATTATTTATTAATGCAGTTACAATATTTATGTGTACATAAATATTGTACACATTTTTGTATACATTGAAAACACATTTTTCAAAGTTTCATACACACAGAAAAAATCGAAAAATGATTTCGCTATGATGGGATAGCGATCAAAAGATGCGGTTTTAAATGTACTTTTTTGTCAATTTATTTGAAAAAAATCGGAGGATACACTCTCATCGAAAAAAACAAAATTGTACTTTGAAAGGTGTTAAAACGGAAGAGGATGAGAAAAAATTTTTTTTTTGTGAAATACGTTTGTTTTTTTTTGTCGAAAAGTAACTGAAAAAAAATCGGCGACATGAAAAAAAAAATGTCGAGGTAATGGCCGCTCGGTTATGACTGGAATGCCTCATATATATATGTAAATCCGAAACTATGTACAGCGGTAAATAGAAATGGACGAGTAGCTCACTCCGATTTCTCAAGGTCTTCGCAACGTCTCTTTGGTATATACGCGAAATTTTCAAGCTAGGTAACCAACCCAAATTTTACTTATTTACATAAGTAGAGAAGAGCCTTTAATGGCAACGAGGCGAATCTTCATTCCCCTCAAATCACACCCCCTCGTTCTCTCCTCTCCACCGTTTCTCCCTCGAGCTAAATTGCCGATCTATCATTGTATTTCCACTTTCCCATCGTTTATTTATTTCCCTTCATTCAATCGACCAATGTATTTGTGATAAAAGCTAGGCAATAATATATTACTATATTACTAAAAAAATAAAAATAAATAAATAAATAAATAAATAAATAAATAAACAAAAAAAACAAGCACATTTTGCTTATGCTGGAACGTGATGAAATTACTCGATGCTTTTTCGAAGCTTTTCAACGCCCTCTTTTTCCTCTTTTTTCCATTAATTGCGTGAAAATATTCAAATTAATCGGGAGATTGCGAAGAGCGTGGAGCGAAGGACTGCAAAAAAAGAAAGGAAATGAAAAAATGCAGCAACAGCGAGCTAGACAGTATCGGGTGAGGATCGAAGAGCAAAAAAATGTCGAGTATGGAGAAATAAAAAAAAAAAAAACAAGTCTATCGGAAGGGTTGGAGTCGATCGCGGGGCGCTCCACGGATATCCGTACACTCGGCCCAGCGGAACTTCCGGCGAAGCCGCGGAGAGGAACACTCGGAGTCCCCGAGAGAGCAAGAGAGAGAGAGAGAGAGAGAGAGAGAGAGAGAGAGAGAGAGAGAGAGAGAGAGAGAGAGAATCTCTCGCGGGTCGATCGCGAAATATATGTATATATGTATATATAATATATGTATACACGATCACATACACGTCGTATCGCAAAACGTGGATGATGCGAGCACGAGAAATAAAGGGCGTGGTTTTCGGCGGAGGGGCAGAGGAAACGAACGAGAAGGATTGGCTACGAACTTGGAATTCCGGTCGATACTTCCCTGACTATCGTATACATGGATATATACATATATAGATATATTCATGATACATAATGTATATACATGGATATTCCTGTATATCACGATACCGCAGGAGCACATCTGATATATACCTCTCTCTATAATCTACACACGATATATTTGTAGTTTTGACCTTTACTTTGCACGATTCAAGAAGAGCAATCGATATGAACTTTGATGGCGAATTATGAAAAATAGGATCGTTGATGATGATTTTATTGATCGATTGATCAATTGAATTTTTATTGTGCCTTGGAAAAACCTTTAGGCAATGCCATAATTATACAGGGTAAAGAAAATAAAAAATAAAATAAAATAAAAATTTTATTTGGGGAATTTTGGATAAAGATGTGAAACTCCACGGGCAATCCCCAATTAATTAATCACCGAAATTTCGTACCGCATGATTCATCGATGGAAAATATTTGATTTCACTTACAGATTTATCGATAAAGATGTTTAACCCAACTGGCGATCCACGGTAAATGAGAAAAAATGATATTAACTAATTAATTAATTCAAGTTAATTAATAAAGTAAATTGATAAAAAAATGTATTTTATATAAATTTTCTTGAGTTTGTTCGTGCAAGCGATCCACGGAGTTAAAAGTAATTATTCGATAACGATAGTTCAAAAAGACAAGCGATTTTGCAAATTTTATTAAGAGGATTATGGATAAAAATGTACAAGTCTACTGACAATTCTCAATGAATTAATAAAAGAAATTTAAGGTTCTAAAAATAATAATAAATATTTAATAATAATAATAATCATTTCATGTAATAATTTAATAATATTAATAAATTAAAATCAAATAAATAAACTTTGATGGAAAATTATGAAAAATAAGTTCGGTAATAATTCGATAAGAATAATTAAATGGGAAAGACGTCTTTGCGCATTTTATTAGAATTATCGATAAATGTGTATAACTGGCAAATGTCGATAAATTAATTCAAGGAATTCGATGTAAGAAAACGAATTAATAAAAACATATTAAATAATTAAAAAATCATCTGAATGATAGAGTCTGCCGAGAATCCTCAATCTAAATAAAAATAACGCAGAATTAATTAGCGCAAAACGACCGAACGATCCTTACAATCATGATCTTCAATAACAACGATTTGTCCACGATTTCGCGAACGATTCCTACATTCCACAATTGACGAACTACCGAAATTATAATGTTCTCGAGGATTGATCGATTGATGGATCGAATTTTCATTATGCCTTGGAAGAACCTTTAGGCAAACGTGGAAATGCGTATAAGCACAAAAATGTACATCGTAAGCAGAAGATTTATAAAAGAAAAGCAATTGATAATAAAAATGGAAATCGAAGAGAGTGATAATTACATTGACGATAAAAAAATAAAAATCAATAAATAAAAATAAACGAATAAAAATAAATAAAATAAAAAGAAGATGAGCAAGACAAAGGTATGAGAGGGAAAAAATTAGCTCGATGACCGCATGATAATGATAATAATGAGGAACGTCAATAATACGGTATACATGAGGAGTATCCTCTCATTGAGGGCAACAATGCTCTCGATAGATGAGTTAATCGGTAAGTTCCTCCCCGGGGCACTAAAGTCCTCACTCGGTTAGCGCGCACCATTGTAAAGCCCAACCTTGCGCATACATAAGTCCACTGTATATAAATGTATAATGCAAAGGCACACATTTACGTGTTTTCCTACATGTATGTATGGATGATGATGATGATGATGATGATGATGATGACTAGAGTGTGGGCCGGTGATTCCAGGTCCATAATATGTGCGCACACACGTCAATGTGTTCGGCAACATAACCAGATATAAAAGGGAAAGAGAATCAAATGCAGTTTATACACGAGAGATAGAGAGAGAGAGAGAGAGAGAGAGAGAGAGAGAGAGAGAGAGAGAGAGAGAGAGAGAGAGAGAGAGAGAGAGAGAGAGAGAGAGAGAGAGAGAGAGGGAGAGAGTATCTCGCAAACCCAGGAGAGAACAAAAGGATGAGTGACGTCTCCGGTGATCCCGATCAGGAGTCCGTTGTCTGTTTTATATATAACACATATGCTTTTATACTTGGGATGCTCATTCGTTGATGCCCTCTTAAGAGCCCCGCATTACTCATACAGAAAATAATACCGAGGGGTATTATAACCGAATTGACAAATTTATAAACAGACACATATATACATTGACTACTACGCAAAATTGGGTAATTCAAATTACGCTTCATGAGTTATTTTTTAATCTTCTAATCAAAGATTGGGGTAAATATGAATCCCACGTGTTTTTCGTTATGGTAAAATCAGTCCTACAGGCCTTCGGTTCATGAATTATTTTTTTTAAAACGAATTGGCAGTAAATAAATTTGCATACGATTAGTGAAAAGTCCATCAATCACGAGCGGCCAAATTAATTGTAAAAGTAAAATCAAAATCATTTCACGATTAATTCTGGTAACAAAATTGAGAAACCTTGAAAATAATGAGGAATAGTTTGTTAAAAATCTTTTTGTGCCCATCGTCGGGAGGTTTTTTTTAAGTACCCTTATCAAAAGATTGTGTATGAAAAAAGTACAATTTTTTTCGTATATATTTATGTCATGTCGACTGTGGGAATAAAAGAGGATGATTCTACGAGAAGGAAATTAAGTAATTCGTCAGATGGTCGAGAAAAGAGCAAGAGAGACAGGGAGTGATCTTGGAATATCATTTCTCTTGAGGGCATATATATATATATATATGTATATAAACGTCATGAAAGAATCCGACGCGTGCGCGACCGGAATGAGAGTCACTGATCGATGGGATGCGGCCCGATGAAGAGTAATTCATCAGCCACCAGCGAAAGAGAGCGAGAGAGAGAGAGAGAGAGAGAGAGCTAGAGATTAGTAGAGAAAAGCGAGGAGAAGAGGATGCGGCCGGGTAACCCGATCTGTTCAGCCACATCTTCTCATCCTCTTCTTCCTCCTCCTCTGCATCAACTGATGCTCTCGAATCCAGTCTCACCCCCCCCCCTCTCGATCTCTCTTTCTCTCTATCTCACGTTGCTTCAGACCCGATCCTTCCTCTCCTCGTCCAGATTTGGAAAAGGAATATCCAGATACGAGATGGGAATTTACGAGAGAGAGAGAGAGAGAGAAGGCAGAGGTGATAGAAACTACGCGATAAAACGGGGTCAAGCCCACAGCGACCTTTATACACAGAGAAAATCCTCTCTCGTCATTTTGTCGAGTTTGTGATTATTGCATATCAATTGAAATCGCAATAAAATATTTAAAAAATGTACATCCAGTGTCCAGCTGTCCAACCCTCCAAAACTGAATCAAAAAGAGATTTCAAATTGAAAAATTGAAAAAGTTGTAAATTCAGGCAGATCAATATTAAGATCCTATTCTCTGTGTCATAATTTTCCATTAACTGTCATAATTTAATTGATTTTCATTAATAGGTATGCGACAAAGTCTTGATGAAAATTTGGGACCTGATAACATCGGTTTAACGTTGAGGAAATTTAGATATCAATCAAATAAATAAAACCATATACACGATGTTCTTTTTGATATGCCTTTTTTTAAGAGGTGGTTCTACCCATTAATACGAACAACTTTTTCACGATTTCACAGGAGTCCCCATAGGAAAAATTGTTTGTATTGATGGGTAGAACGACCTCTTAAAAAAAGGCGTATCGAAAAGAACACGGTGTATTGAAATATATTTTTTTTTAGTTTTTCCTTGCTTTTTCTCATGAATACTTTTTTTCGACAAAAACTCTGCGTGATTCGCAATCAGCGATAAATTTCCCATCGGAATAACGTTTGAAGACGATAAAAATAAAAATCCATAAAAATAAAAATAAAAACCCCATCGGAATAACGTTTGAAGACGATAAAAATAAAAATCAATTTTTTGTGCTCAATTTTGGCCCTATTTTCAAAAACCTCAATATAGCGAGATTTCAAGTGCTCATAACTTTACTTCGGTTGACCGATTCCAAAAAAATTTTGTCGTACTTAAAGGCTGTTACTAAACTTAGAGAATGACGTTTGGTCCATTCCGATAACTTAATTTTTGTAGAAATGAGAGCACTTTGAAAATCACCGAAAAAAATGGAAAGGAACCTTAACAAATTGGCAAAAATCGATGGTTGAAATTTAAAAATCTGCCAAAAATCGAAAAATAATCCAAATTATATGAACAAAGCGGCATTTTGAAGCTTGAACGATTTCGAAGAGAATAAGTGCATATAGAACCCAAAATTCTATCTAGAAAATAAATTACATTCATTTTAGTGAACCGATTCAATTTGGACCAAAATGCGAAAAAAAATATATTTTTAATTTTTTTTTCGGGCCCTATACCAATGTATTTTGTCCCCCTGAACACGCATCTACCAATAGTTTTCTCAAAAAATCAAAATTTTTATGAATTTTCATCAAAAACACTTTTCTCCAATTTTAGCCCCAATCTCAAAAACCTCGAAATCGCGAAATTTCAAGTGCTCATAACTTTACGTCGGTTCAACCTATTCAAAAATTTCTTTTTCGTACTAAAAGGCTGTCACTGAACTTAGAGAATAGCATTTGGTTCATTCGGATAACTCGGTTTTTGTAGAAATGAGAGCACTTTGAAAATCGCCGAAAAAAATGGAAAGGGGTATGGCCTTAAAAAATTTGCAAAAATCGATGGGCAAACTTTAAAAATCTGCCAAAAATAAAAAAATTATCCGAATTGGATGAACCGAGCGGCATTTCGAAGCTTCAACGATCCCGAAAAGAATGAGTTCAAGTCGAAACCGAAATTTCATCTAGAAAAAAAGCTACAGCTATTTTAGTGAACAGATCTAGTTTTGGCCAGGATACGAAAAAAAAAAATTTCAATGGTTTTCTTTTTAAACCTTACATCGATGTATTTTTTTCCTCTGAAATAGTGACAATATAGTGACCAAATTTCAAAAATCGTGAGATAAGTGACACGATTTCAAAATAGTGAAAAATAGTGACAATAGTGACTCATTGGCAACCCTGAATTAACTCGTTAAGAATCATTTACCAAGAATCAGCGGTTTCTTTCAATTTTTCGTTAATTTCCTTCAGGCGAATGTTCAGATTTTCGGTAAATGTCAAAATTGACGCAGAAACAATATCGACCATCTCCTTCTCGTTCTTGTCCCCAAGATTCAAAAGGGTATATTTTCAAAATGCATTGAGGACGATATCATTCGCAACGGAGTGCAAGAAAGCGGAAAGAGGAAAGAGAAACAAAAGGGAGACATCGGGCAAGAGTGAGATGTCCGGACAATCAGGTGCGACGATAATTTCATCGGGTCTCGTGAGTCCCAGGATATATTTGCAACAGAGGCAAAAGACGTGTGGAAACGTTGCAATACGTGTGTGCAGAAGAAGAGGGTGAGAGGGAAGAGATCATCATACTTTGTATCTGCTCGGCAAAAAAGTAAAATGTTTCGCTCTTGCTCGCGCCATGGGTAAGATAATATTGCATGTATCCGCGACTGTTGGCGAACTAAAGGCCTCGAATCGATGGAATTTAACGTTCGAGGGCAACCCAAGTACGACCTTTTGCTTGATCGCTGTCGATATATAAATGGGGGTGGGGGAGAGGGTTGGCGGATCGCGAGAGAGATAGATCGACGTGTGTTCTCGCGGCATGCCGCGAATTCGTCCCGGCGCGCCAACTTGACGTATGATGATAGTCGTTCACATGCCATATAGTAAATATATGTGTGTGTGTTATGGGGAATTCTTTGTGCCAGTATGTTTCTCTTCCTTCCTCACTTTAACTTTGCCACACCAACTCCACGGGGAATCAAGATGCTCGTAATAATATCATTATCACAGTGGTCGACCCGTTTGCCTTTATATATACAGACGTATAGAGGCATATGCCATAAAGTATGCACGCTTTTTTGGCGTCAATCGAGTCCCTGAGTGAGACATTTACCGCCCGACGTAATGACATCAGGAAGGGAGACAGCAGGAGACAGAAAAAATGGCCGAACGATCGAGGCCCATTTGTGTGAATTTCGACTAATTTCAAACTCGGTAGTCGAAAGCTTTTGGAACCTCCCTTCTCGTGACTTGTAAATCTCAAAAAAATGAAAGGGAAATGGTTAACTATATTTAGAGTAGTTTGAGGCCCCACATTGTTAGTAACCTCAACTACGAAGTTGGTAAACACGACTTAATAATTATAATTTTAACTAAATAGTAATTCAACAATCAGTTTTTCAGTTGAGTTATCATTCAGACAGTTGAGGTTACTGTATTTTCAATTTAGTTTAATACAACATGGATGAGGTTCTTTAAACTACTTTCTAGTTAAACATGTTTTTCAATTAGACCCATTTGTGTGAATTTCGGCTAATTTCAAACTCTGTAGTCGAAAGCTTTTGGGACCTTATTTCCCACCTCGTGACTTGTGAGTCTCAAAAAAATGAAAGGGAAATGGTTAACTGTATTTAGAGTAGTTTGAGGCCCCATATTGTTAGTAACCTCAACTACGAAGTTGGTAAACACGACTTAATAATTATAATTTTAACTAAATAGTAATTCAACAATCAGTTTTTCAGTTATCATTCAGACAGTTGAGGTTACTGTATCCTCTACACCTCTACATTGAATAGTAACTTCAGCTACGGAATTGGGAATCACGACTAAAAAGTTATAATTTTGACTAAATAGTAATTCAGTAAGTAGTTTGTCAGTTGAATTTTTAATAGGTGAGGTTACTAGATTTTTTATTCAACTCAATATAAAATCAATAAAGTTCCAGTTAACCATGTTTTTCGATAAGGCCCACTCATGTGAATTTCGATTAATTTCAAACTCGGTAGTCGAAAGCTTTTGAAAACTCATTTCCCTTCTCATAACGTTTCAGTGTTCAAAGGAATAAAAGATCAATGGTTAACTGCATTCATAGTAGTTTGAGGCACCCCCATATTGTATAGTAACTTTAACTATGAAGTTGGTGACCACGACGATAAGATTATAATTCTAACGAAATAGTAATTCAGTAATCAGTTTTTTCGTCGAAATAATCATTTTCATAATTGAGGTTACTATATTTTTTATTTACTTTAATGTAAAATGAATTGGATTCCTCAAACTACTTTAAGGTTAACCATATTTTTCACTGAGCAGGTCCATGGATTCCTAGTCTACATCTTGTTACCTTTAAGTAACGGGCTAACTTGCTTCGAGCTATTAACAGAAAATAGCAAAACTAAGTGTTTATTGTATTGAAAAGCAACTTAATTTATGAGAAAGCCTAGAAAAGTTAGAAAAATTTAGGCTAATCTGTAAAAGAAATTGACACAACTATAATTGATGAAAATTCGATCAATGGTCAATGGATCAATTTTTATCGATTCCGGGATCCTTCTGTAATACCGTACTTTGCGCACTTCGCGAAAATCTGTAATAACGTAACTTTGGGTGAGAAGAAACGAAATTAATTTTATTGAGGCATGTGAGGAAACATCGGGGTGACTCGCATCATCGAGAGGCAAAAAGGCCCCGCGGTTAATGACGTCAGAAAGAGAGAGAGAAATGCCACAGCTGTCTCGGTTATTAATTAAGAGGGTGCACGATAGAAGTCCGCCGAACGTTCGGTGGTCGTCAGCCCGAAATATATTCGCCAGAGGGATATATATCACCGTATAGAGAAGTGGAAATTAA
Source organism: Alloplasta piceator (assembly GCA_946863875.1). Taxonomy (NCBI): domain Eukaryota; kingdom Metazoa; phylum Arthropoda; class Insecta; order Hymenoptera; family Ichneumonidae; genus Alloplasta; species Alloplasta piceator. The sequence continues at coordinate 7,285,610 of OX333071.1, forward strand.
TCGAGAAAGAGGCTCTCGATGAATTTCGAGAGAGGTTTTATTACAAGCCCTGTTTCTCAATCGCTTAACACTGTGTATTAGATTTTGATGTCCACGTTGAGAGACCCACAAGAGTGAGGAATCATCTCTACAGCATTATATATAGGATATATCGAAGGATTGAGTATATCACGTTAAGGCTTGAACCAATTCTGGAGCTTTGATTATGGCAATTACCATTCCATGAACATCGATCATAGCTATCGATATCAATGCTGCGTAAACCTTAATTCTAGCATCAGATATAATACAGTAAGATTCTGGCGATTTTTTTCATCATCGTCGTTCATTAGCGGTATCAAGAGTTTCCTTCAAAGTCAACGATTCCTCGATAATACTAATTCCCTTTAACCATCGCTCCTTCGCGCGGCAGCCGTTAATTATATCGAGGACCGGATCCAATAATGAGAGAATTCATCAAGGAATCATCACGTGACGCATTTCGAATCTTCCCACATTTTCTCACATCCCACTCGCACACTAATTCCCAATATAAACATTAAAAACTCACCGAGCAGCCTTCGACGATTTTGAGCCAACTTTGGTGATGCTCATCTACGGCGTTTTTTTCCCTTGCCTCTTCTTCCTCTTCATTTTCTCACCGTGTGCTCGGGCTCACGTGTTTCCATCCAGCTTCGCGACGTAAAAGTTTTAATAATTCTCAGCACCGCGAAGTTAGCTGTTTCCCCAGTCCTCCACTGACTGTGAAGCTTAAGCTGCAGACTGCTTGGCTTTTACGTTACCCACGGTATATCTCTGGTCTCTGGCTGTGAAAATTTTTGAGAAAAAAAAAAACAATTTTCACAACTTTATCAAAGCATAATCATGCATGCATTGCAAATTATTGCAAATTAATTAAAATAAATAATGCCACATTTTCACTAGCACAGATGAATTGCGAGGAATCAATGATCTCACCAATGGATATCAATATTTTTGTCTCTTTCTCTTTCTCAATCATGGGAGAAAAATTGGGAGATAAATCTCCACCAAATAATAACTCTCTCAAACAAAATCTCTACCAGCAAAACAAGTCTGCCAGTAAACAACTCTCCCATCTGACAAGCCTATAACAAGTCTTCGGCTTGTTAACTCGGTCGGTTACTTACCGACGCTGGAGCCCGTCCCAATGCAAAAAACACAGTCACCCGGTGGTCGGTAAATACGGGATCGCAGGAATAAAGACCCGGAGACTTGTAATCTGGTAGACTTACAAAATGAGAGAACTTTCAAGTGGTAGAGAGATTTTGTGGTGGAGATGTTACCGATCAGCTGTTTACTGGGAGACTTGTTTTGTGGTAGATAGTTTTGTGGTTGGCAGAGACATTGGACGGTAGACTTATCAAATGGTTGTGATATTACGGTAGTGTTTTATTGTGACCAAGATGTATTTATGGTAGAGAAATAAATGGTAGAGCTGTAAATGTGCTCCTCTGGCTTACCCGCAGCTAAAAGCTCTTCCGCCATACTTGGCGAAACACTGTGTATGTATACATGTAGATGTATATTTATGCGCACGTTCGTACGGTTTTTTTTGCTCCCCACCACGGCCAGGAATTATAATAACGAATTCTTAAATCAGCTTAGAGGGTGCTAAAGCGCGAAAACTCTGTTGGCTCACTCCATTATCCGCGAGGAACTTTGCTTTTGATTCTGTACACACGCTATAACCGTCTATCGTGGAAGAGCCACCTGGCGGGCACAACGTGTAAATATGAAAGTAGAGGTACATCCGCAAAGTGCGTCGAAGTGGCGCGGAAATCGTTCGGAATTGTGAAAAGCAGGGCGGAAAGTTTCGCGAAGGTGAATAAAAAAAAAAAAAAAGAAAGTGGGAAAAAGTACGGGGGTAGAGAAGAAAACGAGTGTGCAGCCATAACCAACTGGTAAGACGGGTAAAAGCGAGCTTTACGGTCTCATGAATCCCAGATTCAAAGGATTAGAGCTTTCTAGCTTTTTCCCGGAACTCCTCACTGCCATTTTTTATTCCACGCGTCCCTCCCTCATTCTGTCTCCCTCTGTCGTCCCTGATTCGCAAGAGAGGCCAATAACTATACTAATCTTTAATTCCTCCATGAATTAAGGTGAGGGCCAATAAAAGGGCAAACAAAAAATTAACGATAGATATGAATTAAGAAAAAAAAATATCGTTAGTGTTTAAAGGTTTTTAAAGAACACTTTGGCCTTGAGAGATCTGTGAAGGATGAGAAAATGAGGGAAATTTAGAATGATGATGGAATATAAGAAAACAATGAAAAAAATAAATTCGATACTTCGATTTTGAGAACCCCTGATCATTGTGGTCTAGCTATGGAGAGCTCTAAACCGAATCCAATCCTGATTGACGTGATTCAGAGGGAACTGAGAGGGAGGAAGGAGGATCCGGCTGATATATAGAGCCGAGTAAGAGAGAAAGCGACCAAGAGAGATGGAGTGAGTAAGATAGAGAGATAGAAACTATCGTGCAGGATTATCTCTGGCGCCACCAATACCATATTCCCATATTCTCGTTTCGAAAAGTTCAGAATCGAAGCCAAGAGCTTCTAAATATTGAGAAGGCGCTACAAAGGTATGGACACCACCATTAGAAGAAAGCAAGTCAGCAATTTAAAAAATGAAAATACACGATTTTCGATCATTTTCGCGCTGTGAATAAATTTGATTATTTTCTCAAAGCCTACCCATCATTGAACATCAGAGGAACTTTAACCCCTAAAACCATGCACTTCCATCTGCAACTTTAAGTGTAAAATAAGCGCAGCATCATCTCGAGATACTTCTAGGAAATTTGGGGACAATAAATGTAAAGACATGAATTTCATCTCGAATAAAGATTCTTGTCATTATCTCAACTTTCTTAATGGGTCTTTAATCATTTTGATCATTTAAATCGGTCGAGACGCGTCGCAAAATTTTTCCCATAAGTTTCCAGATTTCTTGCCTAGCACTGACCTTTAAGGGATTCTCAATGGACACATACCATCGTCCATGAACCACACGATCATGTGGAAGCTGAAAAAGCTACAAAGAAAGAGGAGTTTGAAGAAAGAACGAGCAACGCCGAGAGAGAGAGAGAGAGAGAGAGAGAGAGAGGATCCTCTTCGTCCTGTCTTTTCTCTTCTCATGGCTCGTAAAAAAGTGCGAGACACCATCGAGAGGGATAAAGAGGAAGAGAGAAAGAGTGAGACGGAGGGAAGTGCGGTTACCACGTTGAATGGGATTGTTTGTGAGCAAACAAAGTGGAGAAAGCCATCTCGAGAGGCTTTTACCAATGTCCGGGTCGAGGCGCGTCCGCTATACACGAGATATCTCGTGGCTTTTCCCCCTTTGGCTTTGACTCCGTATGCCACACGATTATATTATACACGCTGCAAATGCCGCGAGACCTCGTGAAGAGTTGGAGGCTTCTTCTCGATGGTTACAAACACACGTGAATCAAGGACCGTGGATGCGTCTCGTTTGTAACTGGAAGAGGATGTCTCGAATATAATAATAATAAAAGAGAAATAAAAAAAAAATGACGAAGAGAGAAGTGGGGAAAAAAAGCGACGAAGAAGAAGAAACGTTGAGTCAAGAAGAGAAGCTAGGTCGCGGCGTCAGGATGAAATTACCAAGTTGCAAGTCACTCATGTAACACGCCGGAGCCCGATGCATTTTACACTATAAACTTGCCCCTTCCATTATCCGCCCGCGAGAATATCCTCGAGACCAAAGGTAAACGTACCAATGGTCCAACAGTCAAGGTTACATTGAGATCTTAAATGAATTTTCAGACACCAATGATCATTTCATTTCAATGGCCAATAAGTGGCCATTTGGAAGCCTGAAATTCCTAGTTTGTGGTTTGTCCTTGTCCTTCGGCATTTTTTTCAATAGAACATTGAAAAATTGAGGAAAACTAGTTTTGGACTGAATTGAAAGAATCTTTATATTTAATTAAATTAGGGTTAACCATACCACAATAATTTATACCATTCTATCATAAATTATGCTACCTTTGCAACCATTATATTTTGCAGTATGTTGTAATAAAAAATATGGTAACCACAACAATAAAAATAATAACCTCAACTACAAAAATGATTGACACATTTGATAGATGGGTAATTCCATGTCAAATCGACCAAGAGTTGGAATCGACCCCTTTCAATTTCGATGAAATTAGGTCAGAAGTTTTCGTTTTTAACAAAACGAAGTTGTACCAGAGGAAAAAAATTAAATTATTTTTTTTCGAAATTATCAAAAATTCGAAATTTCTTAATTTTTAAATCTTTCAAGTTTATTTTTTAAACATCGTGGAAACTATTATAGTTACGAAAAATCGTTTTGAATTCGTCTGAAAGAGTATGAAAAAAATGGTCCTAAAAAGAATTTTGAAAAACGATAAATTTGGAGAATTTTGAATTTTTAAAAATCGTGCAAATCCATTTTCCACATTTAATTTTTGGTTCAATTTTTTTTTTATATAATACCTTGTACTGATCTTCGAAGATCCTGAAATTTTCAGAAAGGTGTTTTTTGTTTTTTCGAAAATATGAATTTTTGAATTTTTAAAAATCGTGTAAATCCACGATCAACATTAAATTTTTTGTTAAATTTTGTTTATATAATACCTTGGACTGATCTTAAAAAATCCTGAATTTTTTAAGATGGTGTTGTTTTGTTTTGAAAATATAAATTTTTGAAACAAAACAACACCATCCTAAAAATTTCAGGATCTTTTAAGATCAGTCCAAGGTATTATATAAACAAAAATTTAACCAAAAATTTAATGTTGATCGTGGATTTACACGATTTTAAAAAATTCAAATTTCATATTTTTGAAAAAACAATAAACACCTTTCTGAAAATTTCAGGATCTTTCAAGATCAGTTCAAGGTATTATATAAAAAAAATTGAACCAAAAATTTAATGTCCAACTTGGATTTTCACGATTTTTGAAAATTCATAATTCTCCAAATTCATCATTTTTCAACTTTTTTTTCGGAATATTTTTTTTTTTTCATAACCCCAAGTATACTCTTTAAGACGAATTCAGAACGATTTTTCGTAACTATAATAGTTTCCGAGATATTTAAAAAATAAACTTGAACGATTTGAAAAATCGTGTATTCCGTCGTATCGTGAAATTTGTAAATGGTATTTTCCTTTGGTAGAACTTCGTTTTGTTAAAAACGAAAACTTCTGACCAAATTTCATCGAAATTGAAAGGGGTCGGTTTCAACTCTTGGTCGATTTGACATGAAATGGCCCAGATAGATAAATGGAATTTTTTGTGATTGTGCTTGGCACAATTTTAAATAAGATCACTATAAGTTACTTTTTTTTTTGTTAATGAAACGATATAAGACTCAGAAATGTTAATGCAATTTTTCACGTAATTATTTCATTTGTTAAATTATAAATTCACTTAAGTAATGACTAAATAATTATTCAGTTGCAGTTTCAATTTTTGTGATTATGGTTACCAGATTTTTAAATTTTTCATAAATAAGACGATATAAGATGCCCCAAAAATGTTAAATCCTAATTTTCGTCACAATTATTTATTATCATTATTTTCGTTATTTATTCTTATAATTTTTATCCCAGTTATTAAATTGAAAATCCTATACGAATGACCAGAGTCATTCGAGAATTGGATGGGTCGAGTAAACGAACAAAACCGACCGTAACTCAGTTCGCTCAATTAAAATGTTTGGTTTCAAAATTTACGCGTGTTCTTTTTTCTCCTCTCGCTGAAATTTTATATCAAATCAGGAAATTCCTCGACTTTGCATAGTTAGTCGTGAAAGCGCAAGAGCTTGCAGCCGAAGGACGTTTTTAAGGTCTGGGTACGAATGTGTGTGTGTTCGTGCAGGAGGAATAATTCTTTTTCCTACAGAACGTTGATTCCGAGGATGTAGAAAAGCAAATAGCGAGCGTCTGTCGTGTGTGAGAGAACCAGGATGATCGAGAGAAAGAGTCAAGCGAAATGGTCCACTGACTCGCGTGAGAGAAAGAGAGGGTGAAAGAGGGTGGAGAGAGGGAGTAAAAAAAGGAAGAGAGGGATTGAGGAACGCCGAAGAGATATGCGTGGACCATCGTCATGAAAAGCTTGCTTCGTGCACAAGCCCATATAGAGGAAACAGTAGGAGAACGGTTAGTTAGGGCTCGGTGTTTGCTGAGCGAGTTACCCTAACCCAACTCAGGCGGTTGGCGGAATTAAACGTTCGACTGAGGCTCGTTAACGTCATGAATATGTACCCTCCTACTCGGAGCTGATGGTGGCGGGTTCTGGTGTATACAAGCCTGGGCTTTCGGTGACGAACTTTCTCTCTCCCTCTATCTCTCACTACCTCTCTTTCTCTCTCTAGCTTGCGATTCCGATGTAACATATATATCTCAAACACTGACAAACAAAAGGGCGTAACTCACAGACTTGAGGCCTAAAGTTGTGCGACTTACGCCATCTTTTTTCTACGATATTTGGCGGTCAATATTTTGTCTGAATATTGAAAGAAAAAATTGTCATTTGAAGTGAGATTGAAGGAGAAGAAAATAGTCTTGGAAAATTGTGTCCTTCATTTCTGATCAAAATGTGCTAACCGCGGTTGCAGATATTCTATTTAAGGCGGTATTCTGGTCTAGAATTTTGAAAAAATCAATTTTTTTTTCATTTTCTTAAAGTTTAGACCATTAAGAATATATTCTTGAAAGGACATTTTTTAATTCCAATAGTTTGCGGAATTATAGCTATTTTAGTGACGTAGCACCTATGACCTTCACATCAGAGCTAATCGGACAGACGAAATTCTCAAAACTATACTTTTCTCGATTTACTTCAAATTTTTTTACCAATCTTCAATGTACAACTCTCTATCACCTCCGACACTTTTGTATCAAAATTATTTTTTTTTCTATTGTAAAAAAAATAAAAACTATGAAAAAAAAATTGAAAAACGCCTTTTTTTGTTCAGACAGCCGCCATTTCGCGAATTTTTTCTGTTTTCTCTGAGATAGGGGCTATAACGACATTCTTACGAATTAAGAATATTTTTTTTTCATTTTGTATCGGATGACTAGAATGGTTGCAATCGTGGGACCCAACCTTTTGTTACCCCCAACTTTGTCAGCTTATAACTTATTTAATATTATCATTTGTTTTCTCGAAAACTTTTTTGTTTATTGTCAAAATATTAGTAAATATGTTATAAAAAAAGTATGGTAAAAATATATGTATATTTTTTTTATCGAGCTCGACAAAACGCTTAAAATGTATGTCTCTAAACCAGAATGCTGCCTTAAGTCGTTTGATAGTCATAATTTTTTGGATTATTAGAGGAATAAAATTGAGGCAGTTTATTTTGTTTATCAATTAAATTATTTGCAGTTCAGTGCTTTGGATTTAGAAAAAAACTTGAAAACTTTTAATCAGTATAATAGTTGAACCAACTAAAATTTGAAAAATAACGAATTGCCTAAATTCGAAGAATTCAGTTTTGATTTTCATAATTGTCATCATCAAAAGTCTGTGAAAAATTTTAGACCACCGAATATTTGCGTAATATGGAGTGGAATCCTGCCTCAATTGATTTTTTTTAAACAATAGATACCAAAATGTGGATTCTTGATCCAGTTTCTCGCAGAACAATGGCAGATGGAATTACAGTGGGTCTGATAAAAATGTATGATAATTTCTCAATGATATTTGTGACACGAAGATCACGTTCACAGGTGCGTAAAGCTCCAGTTTTCCTTGGCACAAAATGGGCCCTGACAATGATCGATGAGTCTCTCGATACCCAGATTTATATGCAAGCACACACATAAGACATATGAAATGGTGAGAAACGATATTGTTGCAGGATTGGTCGATGTCTTAATGTCGCGTCCGCACTATCGCTCGTCATTTATATAAATAAGAAGGTCGTGTGATGCACACAAACACACGCACCAAATATATATATGAGGCATTCCACGGTATTTCGATCAAAATCTTACCTTGATGATTTCGATTTTCCTCTAAATTTTTTATACAAATAAGGACATTGAAAAAAAAATTCCCAAATTTTTTCAGAATTTTTCGGTCACGCGTTTTTTGGATTTGTTATTATTATTTTTTTCTTAAACGGAACAACTTTGTAAAATCTGAAAAAAATCAGAAAAATCTAATAAAATATAACAAAATTTTTGGGATTTGTTCCATAACGGAGATTTCAATACTCTATAAGTCGAATTCAAAAAATTAAAAAAAAAAAATTTGACTCATAGAGTATTGAAATCTCCATTTTAGAACAAAGTCCAAAAATTTTGTTATATTTTATTAGATTATTCTGCATTTTTTCAGATTTTACAAAGAGGTCCCTAAAAAAAAAAATCCAAAGAACGAGTGACCAAAAAATTCTGAAATAATTTGGAAAAATGCATTCCGATGTGTTTTTTTTATATAAAAAATTTCGATTTTTCTCTTAATTTTTTATATAACAGAACACATAAAAAAAAAATTCCCGACTTTTTTCAGAATTTTTTGGTCACGCGTTCTTTGGATTTTTTTTTTAAAGGGACCCTTTTGTAAAATCTGAAAAAATTCAAAATAATCTAATAAAATATAACAAAATTTTTGGGCTTTCTTCCAAAATGGATATTTTAATACTCTGTGAGTACATTTTTTTTCTTTAAATTTTTAGAATTTTACTCATCGAGTATTAAAATCCCCACTTTGGAACGAAGCCCAAAAAACTTGTTACATTTTATCAGATTTTCTGAATTTTTTCAGATTTTACAAAGTTGTTGCGTTTTTTTTTAGATAAATCCAAAAAACGCGTGACCGAAAAATTCTGAAAAAATTAGGAAATTTTTTTTTCAATGTCCTTATTTATAGACAAAATTTAGAGGAGAATCGAAATCATCAAGGTAAGATTTTGATCGAAATACCGTGGAATACCTCATATATAAATACAAATAATTGTACAGGGACGAGCGATACCTTGCTACCGTCGCGAACGAGAGTTTCATACGTCTCCCGGTGACTCTACACTTTGCATTATATCCTTTTGACGAGCAATCCTGAATCCACAGGAGCGACAGCAGCGGCTCCACTGCCAAGAATCACGCTTTGGGATTATACGAGGGTATTCAAAAAAGGACGCAACGTTGTCAGACTTGACTTCGCTCTTCCTCTGGCCTTTATGTCGTTAGTAAATTTTTTTTTTGCTCTCAAAATGAAGGAAAGAGAACCAAAGAAAGGAGGACCAAGAGTATGTACATTTCTAACGAGAAGCTGAACTTGCAAGGCTAATAAAATAATCCAAAAGTGATGCAAGTGATCTTCTTTCAATCTTATCATCTTTGTTATTATTACTATTATTATTATTATTTCAAGAATTATCGTGAAGTCAACTTCACTTCGCTCTTCCTCTGGCTTTTATGTCGTTGGTATGTTTATTTTTTGCCCTCAAAATGAAAATAAAGAAGAAAGAGAATCATAGAAAGGACGACCAAGAGAACAGAGTACATTTCTAACGAGAAGCTCAACTTGCAAAGCTAACATAATAATCCAAATGTGATCCAAGTGATCTTCTTTCAATTTGATCACATTTCATATTAATATTATTATTATTGTTGTTGTTGTTGTTATTATTATTGTAAAGTCAGCTTGACATCACTCATCCTCTGGCTTTTATGTCGTTAGTATATTTTTTTTCACCCTCAAAATGGAAATAAACAATGAAGAGAATCAACGAACGAAGGACCAAGAGAAAAGACTACATTTCTAACAAGGAACTGAACTTGCAAGGCTAATAAAATGATCCAAGTGATCTTTTAATCTTATCACCTTTATTATTATTATTATTATTATTATTATTATTATTATTTCAATAATTATCGTCAAGTCTTCATTATTATTGTAAAGTCAACTTGACTTCAGTCTTTCTCTGGCCTTTATGTCATTAGTATATTATTGTTTCGACCTCAAAATGGAAATAAACAAGAAAGAGAATCAAAGAAAGAAGGACCAAGAAAACAGAGTACATTTCTAGCAAGAAGCTGAACTTGCAATCCTGATAAAATAATTCAAATGTGATACAAGTGATATTTCCATCTTATCACCTTTATTATTATTATTATTATTATTATTATTATTATTATTATTATTATTTGAATAATTATCGCCAAGTCTTCATTATTATTGTAAAGTCAACTCTTCCTCTGACTTTTATGTCGTGAGTATATTTTTTTTCGCCCTCAAAATGGAAATAAACGAGAAAGTGAATCAAAGAAAGAAGGACCAAGAGAAAAGAGTACGTTTCTAACGAGAAGCTGAACTTGCAAGGCTAATAAAATAATCCAAATGTGATCTGAGTCATCTTTTTGCAATCTCATCACCATTATTATTATTGTTGTTGTTGTTATTATTATTGAAAAGAGACTCTCGATAGCGAGTGAGTTTTGGTTGAAAAGCGGCTTTCACAGGATGAGACAAGGAGGATACGAAAGGAAAGAAGAAAAAGAAAGAGGATAGAGAGAAGAAGGAAGAAGTCCTCGTTGAAGTGGCATCGTTCCCAGTGGACGACATGTGCGCGTTTTAGCCGCAGAAGGGCGATGGAGAACCGACGAGAGAGAGAGAGGCGGGGAATGAAGAAGTGTATAAACGCCTGTAATACGAATGTGGAAAGAGGGAAAACGTCATCGCCGCGGTTACGGTTTAACAGGTCGTCATAACACTCGTCGGCGTTGCCACCGCACTGACAAAAGAGAGGAGACCCTTAAGCAAATAAACATTCCAACGAACCAGTTACTTAACGATCGGCGCGCAAGCCGGCTGTTTCCTGCATATATAAGTGCATGTAAAACCCACCTTTATACATTAGAGCCGGATTTTAAAAAGTACTTTTTTCTTTTATCAAGTTCCTCATTGAAATTTTTTTACTCATTCTGGCAAAGATCGATCTCGCGGAAGTTGTACGATTTTTTCTACACTGCCCCATAAATTTTGAGAGCCAACCAAAATGTCGTTTTTGGGGTATGCGAAAATTCAGTCGTCGCAAAATACTTTGGTAATGTTTGTCAGATAACAAAAGTGTTTGTTAATCCTAAATCCTTAGGGGTTTTTTTTTTTACAGTCAAGAGTTTCAATTTTTAATAACGTTATTTTTTGTATTTTCTTTAACGATTTTGTTTCTCGTAGTAAATGATGAATTAGACGGAAAATTAAACAAAAACTAGTCGTTAACGGTAAAAAAAATCGAGATGGAAAAAATGTTGAGCACATGAAAAAAAATCACATTCGTGCGAAATCTACTTTTTAGGCAAGAAGAAAGAAATCCCGATGAGTAATAAAAAAACGTGTTTGATTTTAACTACGTAATAGAAAAGATTTATCAAATTCGAATAAATTTTTCTGGGCCTGATAAAAATATAGCCTGTTAGCCCGATATTGGAATAAAATTGTATTTACATCGAATAAATTTAAATTAAATAAATAATTTTTATCGGTGCACCCTGATATATACAGATATATTTTTGCGTGCAAATATATTGATATTTGCTATAGATGTCATATCCACTCTGAAGTACAGACGAGAAACCTCGCTGACAACTGATAGGAGCGAATAAACGTCGAGGGAACGACGAGAGAGAGAGAGAGAGAGAGAGAGAGAGAGAGAGAGAGAGAGAGAGAGAGAGAGAGAGTGAAAGAGGAGGGGGTAAAAATAAAAACAAAATAAGGGAGAGAAGAAAATAAAAAAATGTGTACACAGAGTCACCGAAGTGGATCTTTGTGCAACGCCTGGATCGACTCTCATTACCGGATGTTGAAGAGGCAACGCCGTATAGAAAAATCCGATAGAAATAATACCGAGGGACCAAACTGACCGGTCATTCTTATGCCACAACCTTTGCGGAATAAAGAATTACTATTAAACGATCTGGACGAGGCGAAGAGAAGAAAAAGTGGTTTTTGTATTTTGGGACCCTCGATTTGAAAGGAAAAAAATGACAAAGTGGTTCAACTGGATATTTGCTAACGATTTTGACCAAAATATATACATACACGTGTGTATGTATCCAGCTTTTGTATTAATAACAGATAATAATAATAATAATAATAATAATAATAATAATAATAATAATAATAATAATAATAATAATAATAAAAATAATTAAGAAGTTTGGCGCAAAGAAATTACATTTTTTTCGAATTTAAAATTGCCAAAGTTATTCTTTGATGAGAAAAAAATTAGGAGTTTAAAAAAAATCGATTAATCAAGCATTTTCAAATTTTCTGAGAGTGATCACTGGAGAAACTAACGAGATAGGAAATCAAGTCTTGGATATTTGAAGAGCATCTAATTCCGGTTTAATTTAATTTCATCATCTTGAGAAAATCGGGAATTTTGAGATTGTTAATCGAGCAATTCTGAAAAATGAATGAATCAAGAATTTTGAGATTTATAATCGAGCAATTCTGAAAAATCAGTCAATCAAGAATTTTGAGATTGATAATCGAGCAATTCTGAAAAATCAATGAATCAAGTATTTTGAGATTGATAATCGACCAATTCTGAAAAATCAGTCAATCAAGAATTTCGAGATTGATAATCGACCAATTCTGCAAAATCAGTCAATCAAAAATTTTGAGATTGATAATCGAGCAATTCTGAAAAATCAATCAAGCGCCCATCCCTTAATTTTCTCGGGGGTGATATTTGGATAAACTCACGAGATACGACGTTGGGCCTTGAATTTTGAAAAAGCACATGGAAAGCAGTTAGAAAAAAATATTCAAAACATAAAATATTCTATACCGTGGAACTTTTCTATATCCATTTACTTTGTTTTTAAGGGTAACTCTCCATCTGGAATCGCTGAGCAATGGAAAGTCCCAAAAGTGCAATAATCGCACAGATTCATCATTACGAGAAGCACTGAATTTTAAATTCCTGATAAAATAATTTCGGGGTATTTGACGAACGAACAATGAGGCCCTCTGTCTCTTCAACGTGGAGAAACCTGCCCCCGAGAGACCGATAATCGTGTGAGTATGAGGGCGAGGAGGGTGCGGGATGCGAGAGGATGGATACACCCTCAGTGTGAACCGTTAATTAAGTCATCAGCTACCGAACGGCTACCGCGCGAGAATCGCCCGCGAGAGTGAACATTATATCCCGGGTACGGTATTATACTTGGCGTCGAGACGCTACCGCGTCTCTTGATACGTAACCTCGCAGTGAAAAGTCCTCGAACTTGGGCGCCGAGGACAGCAGGGGCCCTCTACAATCGCGCGGGCCCAAAGAAGAGGTAGAAGGGGAGGGGGGTAGCGCAGCGAAGAGTTGAATAGAATATAATCGACGGAAAAAAAGATACAAAAAGGAGGGAGAGGAGAGTACGTTACCAAAGAATCCCAGAGTGAAGAAAAAAAAGAGAAATAAATGAAAAGAAGCGATAATAAAAAATTAAACAAGTCCGTGATACGTGATTCCTGTGATTATTTTTGGGTTTGAATTCAAATTTCAAGCATCGCGGTTATGTTTGATAATTATATTTTCATCAATAAAGATGTAAAATCTTCGGAAAATGGAACAAATATGTGAAATACAATAGTCTTCCTTGATTTCGGTCAATTTAAATTTTTAATAAATGATGAAACATTTTTTTTACGTTCGCGCTGAATTATGATGTTTGTTTTTGCTCTTGGGATTTTATCGATAATGCATTTATTTATAAATTCAAAAAATAAAATAAATACAATGTTTAAAAAAAGTTCAATTGTATCTAAATTTTACCCCGAGTTTGTATGAGTGAAAAAAAGAAGTATACAATGAAAAACAAGAAAATTGCTTTATAAGTTCGTGGATTTAAGGGGTTAAATGTGAAGAAACAGGATATTTTTATTAAATTTTAATATTTGCAGTTATGAGAATGGGTCCCAATTGTGTAGGACAAAAGTTTTGACTGTTTGGACTCCGGACACACCAGAAATGTGTTTTTTCGGTGTATCCTGGAGGATGGAAACGAAAAAGGTCTAAATTTTATAAGTGGAAAGTCATCCTATCGAGAAGGAGAAGAGTAAATACCTGAAAATCGGAGGATGCCTCTATTCTACACATTATTATTCTACACTCGACACTTTCTACACAAACATTTCTACACCCATAATTCTACAGAAGAGAATGTGGCATGGAATAGTATTCTACACATATTCTACACATTATTTTCCTACACATTACTTTCCTGCTAATTATTATCCTACACAATATTTTTTCCTACACATTACAAACTGTAGCAAAACTCTGCATGCGACTTTTTTTTATCTAACCCAAAAAGACGACAGAATCTCTGCAACGTGATTATGCATTCCAGTAGTAAATTTTGCTTAAGTCTGATGCAATGTGTAGGATAATAATGTATAGAATATAATATTATTGCCTACCACCTGTTCTTGTGTAGAATGATGTGTGTAGAAAGTTTAGTAATGTCCAGGTTTCCGGCCACCTTTTCTAGTGTAAAATGATGAGTGTAGAACATTTTGTGTAGAAAATGTCATGTGTAGAATAGAATACTATTTCCTGCGACCTTTTCTTGTGTAGAATGATGTGTGTAGAAACTTTTCTTTAGAAAGTGTCATGTGTAGAATAATGTGTGTAGGAAGTTTAGTAATGTCTAGATTTCCTGCCACCTTTCCTAGTGTAAAATGATGTGTGTAGAACATTTTGTGTAGAAAGTGTCATGTGTAGAATAATAATGTGTAGAATAGAATATTATTTCCTGCCACCTTTTCTTGTGTAGAATGATAGGTGTAGAAACTTTCTTCCTTTTCCTGCGACCTTTTCTTGTGTAGAATGATGGGTGTAGAAACTTTCTTCCTTTTCCTGCGACCTTTTCTTGTGTAGAATATGATATGTGTGTAGAAACTTTTCTGTAGAAAGTGTCATGGTAGAATGATGTGTGTAGAAACTTTTCTGTAGAAAGTGTCATGTGTAGAATAATAATGTGTAGAATAGAATATTATTTCCTGCCACCTTTTCTTGTGTAGAATGATAGGTGTAGAAACTTTCTTCCTTTTCCTGCGACCTTTTCTTGTGTAGAATGATGGGTGTAGAAACTTTCTTCCTTTTCCTCCGACCTTTTCTTGTGTAGAATATGATATGTGTGTAGAAACTTTTCTGTAGAAAGTGTCATGGTAGAATGATGTGTAGAAACTTTTCTGTAGAAAGTGTCATGTGTAGAATAATAATGTGTAGAATAGAATATTATTTCCTGCCACCTT
Organism: Alloplasta piceator; assembly: GCA_946863875.1. Classification (NCBI taxonomy): domain Eukaryota; kingdom Metazoa; phylum Arthropoda; class Insecta; order Hymenoptera; family Ichneumonidae; genus Alloplasta; species Alloplasta piceator. Next base: position 7,300,896 of record OX333071.1, read on the forward strand.
TTCTTGTGTAGAATGATAGGTGTAGAAACTTTCTTCCTTTTCCTGCGACCTTTTCTTGTGTAGAATGATGGGTGTAGAAACTTTCTTCCTTTTCCTCCGACCTTTTCTTGTGTAGAATATGATATGTGTGTAGAAACTTTTCTGTAGAAAGTGTCATGGTAGAATGATGTGTAGAAACTTTTCTGTAGAAAGTGTCATGTGTAGAATAATAATGTGTAGAATAGAATATTATTTCCTGCCACCTTTTCTTGTGTAGAATGATGGTTGTAGAAACTTTTGTGTAGAAAGTCTCATGCCTAGAATAGAGGTCTCCTGGAAAATCGATTTTAATAGGCCCTCCTGATGTAAAATCAGAGTGAGGGCTTAAGAACGAGACAAACAAAAGAAGCGAGCCCACGGCTATGTATACATGTATGACGTCGCTCGGCTCGAAAACCGCTCAATTAATTCCGATTTATCCGAGGCATGACGCGTGAGATTTCGATTCGATTATCTCCTTTTGTAACGTTCGAGTATTATAGCCAGTAGTTGTATATATATATATATATGGATGAGTAAAAATTCCAAAGGATTGTATCGAGGCGAAGTGGACGACGAAACGACAGTATAAAGGCGACGAGAGGTGTCTACCTACTACATTACAGCTTCCGTTGCTGGATATTGTTGGTTTTATATTTTCTTTTTATTCCACCTCTTCATTCGAGGCTCTCATCTCCCTGGCGCCCTTCTCTTCCATATGGGAATAAAATATATGCGGAATTATATTCCATTTTTGAATCTTTGCTCATAGAAAATATATTCTCATTATATTAAATATAATGAGAATATTCAAATAGGTACATTTACCCAAAATATAATATATTTTGGCTAAATGTACCTACACTGCGACCTCGATAATCGGAATCCGTCGGGACCGGCTCTTGCAAGAAGTGGGGGTGCGCACATTGCACAGAACCGTCTCTGCGCCGCTGGTGGCTGACGGTGGCCTAGCGCGATTGGCTTGGCGCTTCTCCCACTACGCTCCAATTGCAACGATCGAGGTACCGATTATCGAGGTCGCAGTGTATTTGAATATTTTCATTTTACTTTCAAAATGTAATGCTTGGAAAGCTAACCCCTTTTCTTTAACCAAGATGCTTTGTTTTCGGGAAAATTATTTTTGGTTCGGATTTTCTTAAGAAAAAAATATATCAAGTCAATTATATTAAATATGCATTGTTCGAAAAATTGGTTACTCATTGTTTATTTTGAAAAAACGCAAGTGATAAAAATACCCAAAATATATATTTCAAACATAAACATTTTTTAAAAAATTACACGTCTGAAATATATTTTTGGATACATTTTTTTCCTAAAAATCCTAAAAATCATATTTTCAGGAAAAGAAAGGGTAAAATTTTTTTCCAACAAAGAACAATTTTTTTCAATTTTTTTCTCTAAAGAACAATCTTTATTCTCTGAAATGTGTTTTTTCAGATTGTGGAGGAGAACATGAACTTGTTCTAAAATTTGAAAATACACAAAAAAAATAGAATATGTGAGACAGACAGTGAGAGAAAAAGCTGCTGAACCGGAAATGACTGTCCCACGAAATGTTGGAGGAACTGCCACCAAATTTAATATTTTTATTTCCAATGGCAGTTATTGTTGATGAAAAAGTATCATTGAAAATGCGTGTTTTTTTTCACCGCGGAGAAAGGATAAAGACAGTACGAGAAAGTATTACATCCTGGTGAAATAAAATTTGACTTATTGCTTTTGGTGTTGCGCGGGGGAGAGAAGTCGAGGAAGCAGGGAATAAAAGATGGCGCTGATGCTCCTCTTCGTCGGGAGACGAAAAAAAAGTGTGTGCCTGAGGTGTCAGGTGGCCGGCAGGGTTCCTCACGTTTTTTTCTCTCCTATAACGCGCCTTCGTATATTTCTTCGAGTCACACCTTGCAGGAAACACTTGAGACTTAATTGCTCCATTCGTGGCACCTTCTAACGCGACTACAAGACTATATATATATATATATATATATATATATATATTCGTGATCAGCGGGCAATTTCCAACGGACACTTAAAATTTCGAAAAAGACGTCGAATTCAAAAAATCAAGTCAATTAAGATGCACCCCGATTGATAAAGATATCTCACCGCCGCTGGCGACAAAGTTTAAGAATCGACCCCTCATGAGCCAAGTCCAGAGCCTGCGACCCCTCATAAATTAAGTTCTGGTACCCTGACCTCCCATAAGTTAATTCCAGGGATGATGCCTGAATTTCCGATTTTTCATTTATGGTGATTTAATGATAAATAATTTTTTTCAATTATTGAGAATTTAAATGTTGAATCGAGATATCCCACCGTTTTACATGGGAATTCTGGGTTTGATGAATTTTTCAGTGAAACAATTTGGATGCTTGAACGATTTTGTCAAAAGTTATCTTTCTTATTTGTTGATAATAGATTTGGAAAAAATTATTGACAATTTTTATATTTAATCGTGATACAGCGTTGTCTTACGTACCAATTTTGGGCCCTACAATTTTTCTAGCGATTTAATTTAGAACAATATTGCAGACTTTTGGTTTTTAGTTACTGATGAATTATTCAAAAATATTGTAGACACCAATTTCTGGGCCCTACTTTTTTTTTAGCGATATTATTTAAATACCTGAACAATATTGCAGAAAGTTTTAGTTTTTATTTACTGATGAATTACTCAAAAAAATTATAAACAATAATTTCTGGGCCCTACTATTTTTTTAGGAATATTATTTAGATGTCTGGACAATATTCCAAAAAGTTCTGGTTTTATCTTTACAGATAAATTATTCAAGACAAGTGTAAACAACAATTTCTGGGCCCTACTATTTTTTTAGCGATATTATTTAGAGGCCTGAACAATATTCCAAAAATTTCTGGTTTTTCATTTACTGATATATTATTCAAAACAAGTGTAAACAACAATTTCTGGGCCCTACTATTTTTTTAGCGATATTATTTAAATGCCTGAATAATATTGAAGAAAGTCCTGATTTTTATTTACCGACAAATTACTCAAAAAAATTATAAACAACATTTTTTAGGGCCTACTTTTTTTTAGCGATATTATTTAGATGACTGGACAATATTCTAAAAAGTTTTGGTTTTATATTTACTGATCAATTATTCAAAACAATTGTAAACAATAATTTCGGGGCCCTTCCATTTTTTAGCGATATTATTTGAATGCCTAAATAATATTGCAGAAAGTTTTGATTCTTATTTACTGATAAATCACTCAAAAAAATTATAAACAATAATTTCTTGGCGATCTTTTTTAGCGATATTATTTAGATGTCTGGAGAATATTCCGAAAATTTCCGGTTTTATATTTACTGATAGATTATTCAAAACAATTGTTAACAACAATTGCAGGGCCCTACTATTTTTTTACCGATATTATTTAGATGTCTAAATCATATTGCACAAAGTTCTCGTTTTCATTCACTGATGAATTACTCAAAAAAAATGTAAACAACAATTTAGGCCCAACTATTTTTTAGCGATATTGTTTAAATGCTTGAACACCCTAGCGGATTGGGTGACGATGTTTTCACCCTGAAAAACCACTGAATCACGGTGATTTTTTACGGTGACAAAGTGCCCACAAAATCACCGAGATCTTGGTGATGTTAAGGTGATTCCAACGTGATTCCACGGTGGTTGTCACGGTGATTTTGTGACGGTGACAATCACCGTGAGAATCACCGTGGAATCACCTTAAAATCACCAAGATCTCGGTGATTTTGTGGGCACTTTGTCACCGTAAAAAATCACCGTGATTCAGTGGTGACTTCATCCACTAGGGCAGTATTGCAAACTTTTGCTCTTTATTTTATGAAAAATGATTTGAAAAAAAACAATAATTTAGATTGTATTTCATATATCTAAAGAAATATTTACTGCAATTATAAAATAATTTCAATTATAATATTTGATTTTCCGGGAAAGCATGGTTGTCTTTCCTACAACAGCTTATTGAAGGGAGCAAACGGTTAAAAATAATTTTCTTCTTGAAAAAAAAATCTTTAAAAATCATGCAACACCCTTCGAACCGATTTTCTGTTTCTTCACGTCCGGAGGAATTAATCGACGCGCAATAGATTCGCACCTCTCGAGTGAGCAAGGATTAGCGGTCGTTTGTGTGCTCAGAGAAGCTCGGCGGGGGATTTTTCTTCTCGTCTCTTGGCTCTTTGAGCCACGAGATTTCCGGAAAACGAGAGAAAGCTCAAGAGGCAACGAGAAGCAGAGAGGGAGAGAGAAAAAAGGGCTGAGAAGCCCGCAACCCTTGTAAAGTTGCTCAAAGTGTTTGCCCTTGATGTAAGGGTAACGTTCTCTTTCTCCTGGTAGTACAAAACACGTGCTACTGGCAAAATCCTTTATCGCAGTTTTCCCCCCATTTTCCCCCAATCTGTGTATATCACTCAAGCTGCAGTTGGAGGAAAATTCATGTCGCTTTATAAGAGAAAAAAGCCCGAGGGTGCATATACAGTCAGAGGCGGATTGTGGAGGGGAAAAAAAGTGAGAAACGACGATTTCTCCGATACGAAACTTATGGCTCTCGTTTGGGGGGGTGGAATTTGGTAGTGGCAAAAAAAAGTGACGGAGAAAGACACCTAACAGCGCAACAGCGATCACGAGATGTTTGCCGCACCGTCGAGATTGTTGAATCACGAGGAAGCCCAACGAGAATGAGAGAAAGGGAAACAAATAAAGGGTTATTGTATTTGCACCGAAGCTCCGAAAGACGGAGATGTATATACATAGATATGTATGGGACATTCCACGGCAAATCAGTGATCAAATCTCTACCCCTTAATTTTTGATTATTTTTATTTATCGAATAGAACCAATATTTTTGAAAAATATACGAAGATTGTTAAACAGTATACATTAGGAAGTTATGCAATGTGAATATGTGATTGAAAAATATTATTTTCTTCTATCATGAAAAATATTGGAAAAAGCCAAAAAGTTGCAGAATTGCCTTATATTGTAATATATTATATATTATTGATGGATATTATATTATGAAAAAAATTACCCGCAGGAAAGGGAAGGATAATTCTCGAAATATGAAAAACCAACTAAAAAAAAAAGTAACTTAAAATTTTTACAAAGTGACACTGATTGCAGCCCAGAGAGATTTAATGAACCGCCAATGTGACTGAAATTCATATTTTTGGATAAAACAGAATTTTATGTTGATGTGGTACAGAGTTAAATACAAAAAACAATTTAATTTTTGCCATTCTTTGCAACAAACAAATCATGATCTTCGACATATTCTTTTAAAAGTTGCACTATTCTCGTTGAAAATTCGTAGTTTTGATTTTTTTAATAATTTCAAATTTTTTGCGGCATTTTGAAGAAAAAAGTTCAAACTTTTGATAAAAAAATATCCCATTATCGTACATTGAAAAAAAAGTTTTTGAGGAAGATAAACTTGTATTTTATCCGCGCCAATAAAATGCAATTTTTTTACATAAAACTTCTAATTATCTCAATTTACAACACTTCTTTATCATTATGTTTATTTAATTTTGTTCCACAAAATTCGAGATTGAATTTCGATTAAAAAATTGGAAAAACGTATTTTAATCCTGAATTAATTTTATTTTATTCGGAATTTAGAAAGCGCGTTCTAAGAGTCTGTTTTTTTAAGTTTTGAGAGAGCCCTTCCCCTTTTCCAGTGATAATTTTTTATTTTTTAATTTTAAAGCCATCTCTGCATCGATAAAAACGTTAAACAAAAAAATTATAAAAATCAGGGAGGTCGAGGCATACGGGATGTTAATTTGACGTGGAATGCCCCATACATGTATGTATATTGGTCCAGAGGCGAGAAAGACTCTCCCGGGTCGACGCCTCGAGAAAGAAACGAAGGGAAAAAAGGATTTTGTTCCGATGCCTCGGCAGAGCCCTTCGGCAACTTCGTCCTCCCATGCTTATTCGCTTTTATCCGATATTCCGAGCTCGCGTAATAAAAAATCGCGAACAATTTCATTGTTCGTATTTTCGTTGTCAATTACACGTTTCTCACGTTGAAAAGCAGAACATCGATATGAGAATGATGGGGAAAAAATCATTAAAACGAATTATTTTGACCATATTCATAAATAAGAATAACCCGATTCCCGCCCCAAACAACGAGATAACGTTTTTTCAGCTCTTATCGAGGCTGAAAAGCTCGTGCAATTTTCTCAGATTTTTCACCCAAAAAAAAACGCTGCCTTCTATACAAATTCGAATAACCTCCATTTTTACGTGAATGATTCCGCCATTAACTATGTTTGAGTAAAAAAAATGGCATTGCCACTTCGAGGAAAAATATTTTCTAGTGAAAACGTATGGAAATTACGAAGTTCGCAAAAAAATAGTTTTTTATTGACCGCTCTAATATGTACATTCATCATCAAAGACTCACCCACGCGCCTTTCCGATGCTGCGACGTCGTCGACGGCGATCTCCCACTTCGAGAAACGAAGATTTCCATCATGGCGGCCGATGACTCCCCCATGGCGAAGTATCACTCGCCAACGCGGACACCTCTGGCAAAATTCTCTCCACGCTGCTTCCCTCTCCGCTCGGATGTTTCGCTCACGACGCGAAACAAGTGTTTCCCGACGAAAAGCCGCTAATGCACGACATTTTCGTAACCTCGCAGAGTATATATTATCTTACCGCCGCTGCGAAGTTTCTTCCGTGACGATTTTTTCCCCGCAAATAATACACGAGATTTTCATGACCTCGCAGAATCCATCGAGAATCGAAATATCTATGTACAATATCTTAACTTGCTGCTTCGAAATGTCTGCATCGTTTTTTTCCTCAAACGAGTCGAAGAGTCTCGAGAAACTTGTAGACGAGCTCGATTTACCGGAGCACGATCAACGACGACCAACGGTCACACTTGTGAAAAAAATGGCGTGCAAAAAAGAACAGCAGCAATTACTGTATGCGAACTTTTGCCCCACGCGTCACTGCGGCACAACGCGAACTACTACTACTACCGCTACGACATAAGCCACATTCGTTTTGAACGCTTACGCGCTTTCAGCACGTATGTATAGATATACATCGACATATAAAACGCTACAGGATAGGGCGCTCACAAGCGCGTAAGCTACCAAAACGAATGCAAGGATCGGAATACACGGCATTCCGATATCCGGACATCCCCCCTCCTTGCCGCTCTGTGATCGCTTACGTGAGTATAGACAACGGTAAATTAGCAAATCTATCGAAGTGCGTGGTTTCAATCTTCTCAGTTTCTCACTGTATGATGCAAATATTCAAGACTTTCTGCCGTTAATTTTCGTCCATAAATACTCGAGAATCGCGACATGTATCATTTTTTTTCGATCCACAATTCTCGTTGTTAGTCAACAACACCGCGAAGTAAATATTTACATGTATTCTCTCAGTCGTGTTTTCGCCCCGCCTCTCGCCATTTCCTCGTTCCGATCGGTGTCTTCGTACCCTTCGTACTAACGTGAGTGAAGAAAAAATTCAACCGCCCGACGAAAAAAAGCAAACTCGTTTTTTCCACAAATATCGTTCTCACTGTCGTTCTCTGCGAAATCACGAGCAAGAGTATACGTTTCTTGTCGCCACCCCCACCCCCTCACCCTTCCGAGTTCACGTTTGATTCGTCGATCCTTACGTGGCGCGGCCGCGCGGGTGATGTAAAAAAACGTACATAAAAAGTGAGTTGCCGGGCGCGCGTGAGTTTCGTTGTCGCGAAAAACTTTCTTCGTACACACATTGTCGCGATCGCGAATTGTATTTTTTTCGAGATTATTCGCGTGCATTTTTCGCGTAGTGTAATGAGTGCATCGATCGAATTGAGACGCCGAGAATCGACGCGGCTGGGGACGAAAATCGTCGATCTATAAAGGTGAGTTTTTTTATAGGTTATTCCCGCGTCACCGGCGACATAATATCTGTTCGTAAAAACCGTGCGCGTCACCTGACGCGGAAAGGAACGATCGTTTTGGCTAATACACGATAATACACCACAAATATTGATGATCGCTGAGAAAGGAGAGATTGCGAATATTGAATTCGTTTCCTTCAGAGACATTTCGCTCTATAGATATAGATATACAGCTGTACGTACGTTGGAGAGGCGATATTTCGACCGGGGATTCTTTTAGATCGAGTCTTAAGACCAAAACATATTTCTCTCCAATTTTTATGAGCTCATAACTACTTTGTATATTGGTGGTGAGGGTAAATTAAAAATAAGTCATATTATTGCGGTACACACGTGATACACGGTGCAAGCGACCAGCGAGAAGTTATAAAGAGCAGTAAAGAGTGAACAGAGCGAAGGCGGGCGAGTGGGGGCTGCGCTGCAGAGAGAGAGAGAGAGAGAGAGGAGAGAGTGGGATACAGGCATCTCGTCGTAGTCACCACGCCTTGTGATTATCGTTTCGTCAGTAGTGTGTAGTAGAAGCCTCCATAGTCTCTCATTAGTACAATGCTTCTGGCGTGTGTTGGGCCTTCCGACTCTCTTCGAGTCTCATATACTCTACCCTATACCTCATATACATACATATATATATATACGTATATCTGTGATACAGTATTTCGTGCATGAAAATAAGGGTGTATCGTAGCCCGGGAAAATTGTAAGTGTCGCGAGATCAAAGGGTGGTCTAGTAACGTGATATCGGCGAGGCACAGCTGGTAAAAGCTACCAGCGACATCTCTCGTACGAAAGACCGTAACTTCGGCGTTTCGGAGGGTAAAATCACGCAATTTACGCCATTTTGCCCATAAAACCATTCGAGCTAAACTCGCAGTGTCGATCCTTCCACCTAGATTCGCGTTCCCCATCGCGATAACAATGATTGGCCGAAATATCGACAGAGCTTACAGTTGTTGGCACCATCGCCGTTTCACGGCCAAACGCTGCGGATTTCCAGCGTATTCGTACGCGGCCAATTACCGTAACTTCGAGCCACGTTCAAACGTGTTTTCAACACCGATACACCTCGTGTATTATATAGTGTATTATCGCACTTTCATCCGATCCCACGAAACTTCCTGGCTTCCTTTCGGCTCACGGCGAGGACTTCGTCGCGCAAGACGCAAGTACCGCGAAATATCGGGGAGCTCTCCGAGACGGTGTCAAGTGCAGACGCCGGTCCCCCTCCCCACTTCGGTCTTAAGGTGATGCTGTACCCTCCCCTCCCTCGACTTACCGCGCGAGGGCGCGCGAGAGAGATAGCTTTATGGTGGCTCGCGTGAGAGCGAGAGAGACGGAAAGGAACTTAGCCTCCTCTTTAGGTAATACATGCGCCTTAAGGCGGTCGCGTAAGTCGAGTACAAAAATTTCTAATTTTTTTTTGCGCTTTCTGAAGGACAAAGTATGGTGAACTAAGGAGTGGATCTGGATTTAAGGGTTCCTGAAGGCAATTTTTTCGGGTCCACAATTTTTGTCAATTTTTTTTTTTTTTTTACAACAAAATATTGGTTTTTTAAGAATGAAAAATGGTCGTAAATTATCCAAAATGTTTACTAATCCCGCCCATTGAAACTTTTTATCATTTGCATTTTTTTTTGTCTAAAATAAAAAAACAAGACCTTTTCAGCTTTCGGATAATTTTATGTGAGCCTCAGATATTGACTATCGCGATATCAATTTTTTTTAACAATTAAGTTAAAAAATTTGTTGCAAAATTTGTAAATTTTGATAAAATCTCATTTGTTTAATCTATTATATTTAACCCTCCGTCCGTACACTTAAATTTTGAGTCACCGTCTGTGCTCTGGGTCACTATAAAGTCCTGCTAATGGTTTTTCCAAGAAAAAAAAAGTCAAACAAATCTGAAAAAATTCTGCATGACTTTTATAACATTTTTTTCCATGATCCAATAATTTAATTAACCATTTATAATAAACAAAAACTTTTTACAATTTTTCTATTTCCAGAGATATTCGATTTGGAAATTGGGCTTGTGCCATAAAAGACCCAGTGTACAGACAGAGGGTTAAATATTTTTCTAAAACAAATATATTTTTATAATGATTAAGAGGCCTTAAAAATTTACTTTTCTTTCTCGCTCGCTACAAGAAAATCGTAAAGAAAAATTTCAAAATTCAACGCCCTAAATCCTTTGTAAATATCTAAAAAAAAATGCAATCCAGTGAAAACTATTTTTTTTAAGTATCATATATTCTTCACTTTGTATTATTGTGCAAAAAAACGCATCGCAGCCGGGAAAAGTATTTTTTAAAAAACCATTAATTTTTGACAAATCGTTTTACTTCCAGATAACTTATCGATATTCATCACAGATTATAATTTTTAAGAATTTTTTCAAGCTTATCATTTTCACGCGGGAATCGAAAAAAAAACAATAATAATAAAATCCTGGATCCTTCGTCGTGGAAATTTGATATTGGTCTCATCCTTCTCGTATATTTCGTGGCTCGAATATTCGTGATCCTTCGTCCTTTCTGTTCTTCCATGATTTTGAGCAAATTGTCTTCTTCCTTTTTTCTCCTCCAACTTCAAGAAGCGGAGAGTATAAAGAGCGTATATATAAGAGGAGGACGCGTGCGATCGTGTCGTAGAAAAAATTGAGCGAAGGAAACAAAAAAAAAGTGACCAACGCAGATTTTGTCCATCCGACGGACTTTGGCGTGTATTATTTTTCCGTCTAACCTCCCCTCTCTCGCTTCTTTTCGCCATCAAGCTTCCTCTCTTTCCACGCGCAGCGACAGGGGGAAAAAAAGAAATTGGAAAAAAATGCGCGATGGTTGCGCGAAGCACGAAATTGGCCGCGATGGAATCTCGAGTTACGAGAATAGAGAGCGTGTGGTATTGTGTGTGCGGGGGTGGGGGAGGGGCGAAACAGGACACCCCGCGGCGTTTCGAGAGACGAGCTAACCTAAGATATCCTCATATAAATATATACGCACTTTGAGGAGGAAGAAGCAGAGAAAAATATTTCAAAAAAAAAGTATCGATGCTCCTCGATCTTTTGGCTCGCGAATATGCAAAAAAAAGAAGCGATATCGAAAACGGCATCTCTTGCGTCTTATATACTGGCGGAAAGATGCCTCAACCCCATCGAAAGGACTCGGTTGAAGGAACCAATTTGATAAAAACATTAGAAACCTTCATCCTAAAAAAAAATATATAACATTAATATGAAGCTATTTGAATGGAAAAAGATTTTTTCTCTTTGGCTTCTTCACAATGGAAGCTTTATGAGATGTAAAGAATTATAAGGGAACCATTTTTTTTACACTTGATAATTTTAATTTTGATTGCATTTATTCGGGATGAAGTTTGCATCGTTGCATTGCAACAAAATTAAATATTTTTAATTCATTTTTAGAGAGATTCACGATTTGCTCATGGATAAAAAATCTCAAGTGCTTAACGAAGACCCCAAAATTTATTTTGAGGATTATTCGCTCAGGAAATTTTTCAGGAAGAATGAATTTTATTATTATCGGATCGGTAGTTGCTGAATTATAAGAGCTGGAGTTTCCATAACAATTTTTGAAAACTTTATGATATTTTGAACCTCGAGAGCAATCTATTTGTTCACGAACAATTTCAAAATTGGCTAAAATCTGAATTCAGCAATTCTAAATTTAATTACCAACTATTCTGCTTGTTTAGTATGTTTTGCTTCCCCATAGAGAAAGCTTTGTTTTCGTGAAATTTTTTTTTTCGAGATTTTCATGTCAGTATGTTCAAAATCTCCTAAAACATCGAGAAATCATATTTTTTTTAAATGTCCGCATGTATATGTGTGTGTGTTCGTGATTTATAAAATTTTGAATTTTTTGCAGAAAGCACGTGATCGCTCTAGCTTGCACATATTTCGTGATACCACGCTCAAAACTTTTATAATGGTAGCTTGATGAAAAAGTTACTTGGTATTCAATTTTGCAAAAATCGCTCGAGCCGTGCAAATTTTATGCGATGTTGAAATTTTCAAAGAAAAAGCTTGATCGCTCTAGCGTCCTCAAATTTTGCGATATCATGTTCAAAAAAATTATACCGATAATTTGAGTGAAAAATATTGTTGATATTGAATTTCGCGAAAATTGTTCAAGGGATTCGTGATTTATAAAATTTTTAATTTTTTGGAAAAGTGCATGATCGCTCTAGCTTGCACATATTTCGTTATATCAGATTCAAAATTTCTATAGTGGTAGTTTAATGGAAAAAGTTACTTGGTATTCAATTTTGCAAAAATCGCCTGAACCGTGCAAATTTTATGCAATTTTGAAATTTTCAAAAAAAAGCTTGATCGAAAATTGTACGATACAAAGCTGCCGTTTTATTACTCCGATAAGCAGAGGTAGTAAAAAAAACTTGCAAATCGGAAATTTGCACATCGTTTCCAGAGTATTTTTCCGTATTTACAAAGCTTCCTCTATGAGGAAGCCAAAACTGTGACAGCTAACATTTACTAAAATTTGCTAACATTTCCTCATGGAGAAGGATTTGTAAATACGAAAAAATACTGAGGAAGCGATATGCAAATTTCCGATTTGCAAGTGTTTTGTACAAAGAATGAACTCTAGAACTGTGGGAGGATGGTTAAATTTTTTATCGTCATTCACAAGTTCATAGGTCGAGTTTGGAATATGAGAATGGAGCAAGGATTATCCCAATATCTTGCATTTCGACGTTGTTAAAAAATTTCCAAAATTCCAAAAATTGAAGTGTTTGAAAAATTTTGAAGAAGAAAACAAAATTATTTCCTCTGGAAATTTTTTAGATTGCATATTCGTGAGATGTTGATAAAGTCGAAAAAAAAAATTCGGCTCATCCCGAGGCCTGTCTTTCTTTGTTATTTGCTTTAACCTTGAGGATTTTATAAGCGTTGTATATAACTGGATACCCGTAACGACCGAACCTCCCACGTGCTATTACACTTCGTTGCAATATCCTCGAATTCCTCTCGCTGCCGCACGGCAGCCCAGAAGGGCGTTTTTTTCGCTCTACGACGATACAGAGAGCGAAAACCTCGGTCTCTTGCTCATTGTGGCATAATATATACGGAGGATGAGTTTTTGGCCAGGAGAGTGGTCCGCAGAGCGTGCGCGATGCAACCAAGAGTATACGAGATCGAGGTACCACACGCGCTTCTATACATACCCTTATATCACATATAGCTATATATATGAATATACGTATAGAGTAACCCGATAGGCTTCGTCCCCGCAGTAGAAGATCATACTTTGGTACAAAGACTGATCGCTACATCGCACGCGATCACCGCACACGTCAGCCAAACTGACGATCTTTATAGCACCATTTGGTCGTAAGCCAAACCTTCGGCCTCTCACTTTTTTTTTTGCTTCCTCATAAAGGAAGCTCTGCTCCCTTTTTTAATGGAGATTCTCGGGCCTGTATATGCAAAATGTCGAGAAATGGACTTGGAGTTCCGAAAATTCGGCACTGAATGAAAAATGCATCAAGTTACTTTAATGTTAATAATTTGGCAATTAGTCTGAATGAAATTAAATAATTGAATGATTACATTTACAATTAAGGATGTTGAGTCCCTGTGAAATCTTTTAATGTTAATTTTTCAATAAATAGCTTCTTAATCGTCGTGAAATTTGTACACGACCTCCTGAATACTTCATTTAAAAACATATTAAATTTTCAGAATTCTATCATCATTACTTCAACCTCCTTAAGGGTTAAAATGAAAAATGATGAGAACATTCTGAAAATTTGGTATGTTTTTGTATGAAGTAATTAAGAGGTCGTGTAAAAATTTCACGACGATTAGGAAGCTCATTATTAAAGTATTAACATTTTGTTAAGAACAATTTTTTAAACAAATAAAAAAAAATATTTATCAATAAACTTCGTTTTGTTTCCGTTGCTTTCAATATAGTGTAGATATTGAAAAATTAAGAGGTAAAAAAAAAACTCATCGCAAAGTGATATCAGTTTCCACAAGACTACATTTAATTTAATTTAATTTGTTAATGTTAATTGTTCGATAACGAGTTTCCTAATCGTCGTGAAATTTTGCACGACCTCTTAAATAATTCATCGAAAAAAAAAAAAATTCAGAATTTTCTCATCATTTGCGATTTGGGACTCAACATCCTTAAAGGAAATGAAAATTAAATTGCATTAGAATTAACGAGTTATACGCCGTCATCAAAAAGAACGATTTTTCAAGAATTTTTTTCGGAAAAGACACTTTAATTTATTAACGTAAAAATTTATATACATATTTTTGTAACTTTTAACTTTATTTTGAAATTTTCTTTAAGAAAAATCATGATTATTGAAGCCGCTGTAGCCGATCTTCCTTAAAAGATAGTCCTTTAAAAAAGGGCGTCTTGCGGTGAGCACGATATCTCTGGATTGGATGATCCAAAATCGAAAAATAGATTTCGTTGATATGAGGCATAATCTAGTATCTAATCGAAGGAATAAGCAAAATATATATTTTTAATAAAATGTCGGCTTCTCGAAAAAATCGATTTTTCATGAAAATTTTGGTCACAAATTGTTTAAAAAATGGAAAATATTTATCGGTAAAAAAACGTTCGATTAATTACTAAAAAATATATTTATAAAGCTTGTGTAAACAATTGAAACTGATCGGTTATACCGTTTTTGAGAAATCTTGCTCACTGACTCTGAAAACACTTTTCTTTGATAAAAATACGTTCAAAAATTCGAAAGCATCTTATACATAATAATTACAGATTTACAAATATGACTATAATTTCGAAAATAGTTGCCGCGCGGGTTGATATGAAATTTTCTGTGTATATACTTAAATATATGTACATTACGAAAATGAAATTAAAAAATGATTTTTTTTTTAATTCTGACTGCGTATAACTTCTTAAATTCAAATTACTTCGAAAAATTCATTAAAAAATTAAATGCATTTGTCATTAAATTGAACATTCGAATCTTAATGTTCATAAATTTTCCTCGAAACTACTTTCCTTATTTAGAAAAATTATTTGCCAATTACTGTTCAGAATTTCTTCATTTTTAATTAAAAACATTTATAGTTTTTTTTGGTACGGTTGAACGAGAAATGCTCATTTTAAAGTAACGAAAAATTAAATGACGTTGAAGCGGAACGAGAGTAATTATGTTCAATTTATTTTTAGTGAGATTTATGTTTTGCTTGGCCATAAAAAATTCCAAGTTCTCAATAAGGACCCCCTAATACATTTTAACGATTTTTCACCCTTAGATTTCTCATGAAGAATGAATTGAATAAAAAAATAAACTTTTACCGTTGGGTTGAAACGATGCAAACTTGAGCATCATAAAATAAAAAGACTCTGCAAATACTTGGTAAACAATATTTTCAAATATCTAAAAGAGAATTTTCAAGAATTATTTACAGAATGTTGAGAGATCACGAAATTGTTTCGTGAAAGAATAAATTTTTCGATATCGACGTAATTGCATTGATCCTTTTACGATCGAGTGTCCAATTACGCGGCGTGTCTCGCGATGAATAAACTCGTCATTATCGTGCTCGATAGATCGAATCATCTTTTTTCCACATTCGAATTCACTGATCCATTTTGCTGCTATTGTCGATTTTTCTACTCTCCCCAAACTACCCCAGATTCCAGAGGTTCGTCAAAGGGTTGATCGACCCTCAAAACGCAACGAGCGAGAGACCTTTTTTCAGTCTTTCGTCTTTTAAAAAAATAACGAGAATTTATAGCAACTTTGTATTTTTCGATTTATTTTTAATGACGCGAAAGGATTGTGCAAATTATGCACTCGAGAATTACTATATTTTGGCTCAAGGACATACTCGAGATACAAATTTTTTCCTTGTTCTTCTTCCACGTTCATTCTTCTTTCGTTTCTTCGTCATTGAATTCCTCGAGATATTCGAAGCGAAATAATAACGAGTGGAAATTTCTTTTCCGATTCTCCGCACTCGAACACTTTAATTCGTGCTCAACTTTCCAAGTTTATTGTGAAATAAATATCGAAAATGAATTTTGAAAGGATAGAGCATGTTTATACACTCAGTCAAAAAATTATAGGAACAGCAAAATTTTCGAGATTTTTCAGCGATTTTCCAAAGGCTGTAACTTTGTTAATTTTGGTCGTAAAATTAAAAAAAAAAAATCATTTTGAAGCTTGAATCTTCTAGTTTTTGGAATCTTGAGTCAAACAATTTTTGTGACCATCACTCTATGTTCTCGAAATTTTTGTTTTTTTCAAAACAGTCAATGGGTTCCAAAAATTTTTTTTTTTTTCATTTTCAACAGCATTAATTGATCTTTAAAGATCAATCAACGTGTTCCTTCAATTTTTCTAAAAGTTTGATGACTCGGTCACAAAAAACGGCTCGACCGATTGTTTTGAAAATTGGCATGGCTTTTAGGTATGTATTGAGCTAAAAAAGTATCTGAAAACATTGGTATTTTTCGCAATATCTGCAAAGTTGTGGTAGATTTTCGAAAACAAGAAAAAAAGCTATTTTTTTGGACTTTTTCAAGTCAAAATTAACCACGGAAACAATTTTTTTTCGTTTATGACTGTAACAGGCACTTATAGAGGGTGGATTTAAGTTTCCGAAACCCACCGTTTACTCGCTGTACGATCATTAGTTCCAGAGATATCGAAGATTAAAAAAAAAAGACGAATTTTTGTTCAATCGCTGATATCTCAGCGAAAAATGGTCGTAGAACAAAAATTTAAAAAAAGCAAATTGAAGCCAAAGAATCCAGCTAAACAATCCATAGATTGGTTAATCCCGGAATTTTTTTTTCTAGCCCATCGACTGTTTTGAAAAAAGCAAAAATTTCGAGAAAAATTTTACCGTGATATTTCTTTCGATTGCGTCGAGGGTGATGGCTACAAAAAATTTTTGACTCAAGATTCCGAAACTAGAAGATTCAAACTTCAAAATGCTTTTTTTTTTTTTAATTTTACGACCAAAACTAACAAAGTCATAGCCTTTGGAAGATCGCTGAAAAATCTTGAAAATTTTGCTGTTCCTTTAATTTTTTGACTGAGTGTATATTTGTAATAATTATTCATCGGCTCGATCGGAAGTCTCGCCAGGATTTAATATCCTTATGAGATCGTTATTCGACTCAACGACGTTTTTGTACGTCACTGTATTGGCCCCTCGTTTTGGAAATTTCCACTGGGATAACGGTCTCTTTGTCAGGAGAAACACGCAAATAGCTATCAGGGCCAAAATCATAAAGGACACCGCGGACCATACCAGCGGATAAACAATCCACGAATCATCGTCGCAGCGTAAATCGATGTTCGGTATATTCGCCAAAAGCTTTCCTCGATGCAAGTCCGGAGATCTGCACCTGTGACGAATCAAAAAAAAAAAAATTAATTAGAGAATTGCTAGGATATGGAAAATATGAAGAAAGGACCTTAGCATGAGATGTCCCAAATGTATTTTTTTTTTCAAATCCAAGATTCCCAAAACAGAAGATATAGAGGCTCGGGAAATTCTGTCCCATGCAGCAGAATTTTAGAATTTTTTTTTAATTGAAAAAGGACCAAACACAGGAAATATGAAAAAAGACCTCAGGATTAATTGTCCCAAATGTATATATATATTTTTTAATTGAAAAGGTATGAAATCTATAAAACATGCAAAAAGGACTTTAGGTTGAATTGTCCCAAATGTATATGGGGCATTCCACGTCAAATCACGCGGTCATCGGCCTGACCCTCTCGGATTTTGATGTCCAATGAATGGTGGGTTTCGTTTGGCCCAAAATAGGACCTCAAATTTTCAGAAATTTTTATTTGATTTTTTAGGGGTTGCCCGAGCTAAAAAATCAATACATCGAGGGAAAACATAAAAAAGATCCTTTTTCAATCAATGAAATTTTTTCACAGAGACCAGGGCTCGAAACAGATATTTTCGTCATAATTCGATAATGGGCCAAAAATAAATACTATTTTTTTTAAAAACATAATTACTATTTGAAAAACTATTTTTTAAATTATCCGTTTTATTTCAGGTCGTCGAGGTTGATAAATTTTCGAAAAATGTTGTCGTTTCACTTTTGAGACATAAAACAAAAATCAAGTTTCACAAGAAAAATATTTTTATTGTTGTTATTCTCACTACAAGAAACAATAGAAATAAGAAATTATTAAAAGAAATAAATTAAAATACAAAAAAAAATAGTAATTTTTTTTGGCCTATTATCAAACTATACCGAAAATATCTGTTTTGGGCCCTAGTTTCTGTAAAAAATAATTCTTTGATTTGAAAAAGGGCCCGCCTTGTGTCTTCCCTCAATTTAATGATTTTTTAGCTTGGGCAACCGCTAAAAAATGAAATAAAAATTTCTAAAAATTTGAAGTCATATTTTGGACCAAACGAAACCCACAATTCATTGGACATCAAAATCCGAGGGCGTCAGGCCGATGACCGCGTGATTTGACGTGGAATACTCTATATATATTTTTTTTCATTGAAAATGTAGAAAGCAGAAGACACAGGGAAACTCTGTCCCATCTAGCCGAATTTTAGAACATTTTTTTTATTGAAAAAATACCATATATAAGAAATATGAAAAAAGGACAGGATAAATTGTCTCAAATGTACTTTTTTCAATAAAAAATGCACGAAACAAGGTATATAGCTTGAGAAACTCTGTCCCATCTAGCCAAATGTTAGAGTATATTTTTTTTAATTGAAAAAGGACCATATATAGGAAATATGAAAACAGGACCTCAGGATAAATAGTCCCAAATGTACTTTTCTCAATTAAAAATTCACGAAATATGATATAAGGGCTTAAACTGTCCCATCTAACCGTCCCAAATATTTTTCTCAGGGTTGACATGCGCCATCTTGCGAGGAAAATTGGATCGAAGAAGGGATCGACGTACCTGATCTCGTGGCTGAGCTCGCTCGTGAGATTGAGTCTGTTTACCCACTGCATTCTACAATCGCAGTGCCATGGATTCAACTGTAGATCAACGACGGGTGTGCGCTGCATTATCGGCCGTAGATCGCCATTGAGAGACTCGATACTGCAGTTCCGGATCGATAAGCGTCTGAGCCTCGGCAATAATTGACCATTTGGTGGCCACACGCGGAATTCCGTGAGTCTCTTGCAGCCCTCGAGCGAAAGGATCTCAAGCATCGTTAAATTCTCAAAATCATTCAGCAACAATTGCGTCAAATTCGGCATGTAATTCATGTGCAACGCCACCAAAGACGGTAACAACAGACCGTCCGGATAAAAGATGTCGGTATTCGAGATATCGAGCTCCTGCAGACTCATCGGTAAGAACGGTATCGTCATTATCGGATTCGACGATAAATTCAAAAAAGTCAAATTCGTCAGAGGCTTGAAAAGCGCACTCGAGAAGTAAACCGACGATACATTGCTGAGATCGAGATGCGCGAGACAGCGCAAAGTCCAAAATGCATTCTCGTGTATGTCGATTATCGGGTTATTCGCTATGGACAGAAATTCCAAAATCTGCAAAAAAACAAAGAAGCAAAAAATGATACCATAGCTGGGTCATTTAGTCCTTGAAATTCCGACTTTTTCCACTCGCGTTGCTCGAATCGTTTTGGACTCGTGTTTATTTGCTTTTATCTCGATTATTTTTCACTCCCGAATCGAGAGTAATCGAATAATACAGCGAGAAGCGTTGACGATACTTTGAGCAACGATATGCTATTGACCTTTTTCGTAAAAACGTAAATTGCGATAACCGAGGCGCGATTCCTCGCGGTTGCGGCTCCAGAATGATTCTCGATGAATTATTCGACATAAAGCCTCGTTATTTTTGGGATTTCTTTTGTTTTTCCATTTTAATTACCTTCATGTGCTCCAGCATGGTCTCGTTGACGACTGTCAATCTATTTGACGAGAGATCGAGCACTTTGAGCTTCGGTACACGATCGTTCAGTGCATAATCGTCGATGTACTCGAGCTCGTTGTGACTCACGTTCAATATTTCGAGATTGTACTCCTCCTTGCAGAGAAAGAAAAAACGCTGCAAATGATTCTCCGAAAGATCGAGCTTTCTCAGATTGTCGAGCTTCGTCGAACAATCGAGGAAACTGTCGAACAAATTGCCCCGTAATATCAGATCCGTCACGTTGTGAAGGTTTATCTGGGATTGAATTTTGACGAAAAAATCTTCCTTCATGAGATTTCGATTCGACAGATCGACCTGAAAAATTTGGAAAAAAAATCATATGAACTCGGTAGTAGGCATTGAGTCTGAATTTTAAGTCAATTGGCCATTACACATTTTTTTGAAAATTTTGCAAGCTTCACTTTGGACAGAAGGGTTAAAAGTTACACACGAAATTTACATGATTATAATTTTTAGAGTTTTCAAAAATCAAATTAAAAATAGAAACTTTATTTCCAAAAAAAATCGTGAATTTTTGATCCATATAAAAATTTGTTGTCATATTCCAAAGTGAATAATTTTACCAGACTTTCTTTATAAAAATATAAAAAAATTGTGCGCTCATTTCCATTCTCATCCCTTGGCTCAAGAATTTTAAACGCCTTTTTTTTAATTATGTTGAAGTCGAAAATCTTGCCAGAATTATTTTCTAATTTCAAATACATAAATTTAATATCGTAAAATATATAAAAATTAAGATATTTACAAGCATCGTTACGATCTAATTTCGAGCATTGAACGATAGCAAAAATTGGGCTTCTATCAGAGGTCATCAATAGGTTAATCAAGAGTACGTCAAATCATTGAACAAATTTGCCAAATCAATTGCGTCAGACCAGAAAAATGTCATGATTTGCTTCCAAGATTATTCGAAAAGATGATTTTTCGATAATTAGGAAAAGCTCGAATTATTCAAATAATTAACCAATTGCACTAAAGCCAAATATTTCAAATTTTCACACCCCTAAAAACAGCATCCTTGGAAATGAAATCCTGAAACTCACCACCGACGATGCTCCGGCAACAAAGATAACACATAATCCAAAAAAGACGAATGCACTCAGCCACATCGTTACGGAAAATCGATTGTCCATTTTTCGACGCATTGTTATTATTTTCCAATCGATGACGAGGCGTCGATGCCTAGATCGAACTAAGCAGCCTCAAGCCTCACAAACTTTCAGCCAAATGAGAGAGAATTCAGCCCGATGATCTTGCGGGTCATGAGTTCATATTCGCTCGAACTCGAAAGCCTTTTCTGTAGTTTTTTTTTTTTTAGATAATTCGATTCTTAATAATTCTCGCTGCAACACTTCGCACAAGCTTGCAATTAAAATCTCGTCGGATGAACAAGAATCGTAATTTTTGTCCCGCTGTTTTCAGTGCCCAGGGTCTTCGATATCACGATGATTTAATAATACTTCCCAAAAATCTCGCACAATCGCAGCCTCTCGTTGAAATTGGGTAATTCGTATTTTTTTTTTTTTTTTCAATTAATTCACACTCGACGCGTTCAGATAAACCGATGTCGAAATTACTCATTTATTTTTATTTTTCACGACTTTATCAATTCTTCCCCTCCTTTGGAATGTCACTGACGAGCGAAAGATGCAAATTCCGTCGCAATTTGGCGACACGAGTGTGAGTTCAATCTCGAGGCTCTGAGATGCAACGAATGCAACATTATGACAAACGAGTAATTTTAATTATAATACTCGTTTACAGTTAGTGATACGAGAGAAAATGACAAGAGATAAGCGATAATGAACTTCCGAGGGAACGACGTTGATCGGTCTGTTGAGTTGGGAAAAATTGAATTTTCCATTTGAAAATTAAATTTTCCATTCCTCATATCAAAATATAAATTTTCCCAATTTTCTATTCTAATTTAATTGAATTTTCAACAATCGAAGAAATGAGATTGTCAGTGGTGAAAAAAATAAAAAATAATTGCCTTCGCCTTCAGGCCCAAAGTTTATTTTTCGATATTTCATTATCGCTCTTTTTCACGCCTCGTCCCTCCGAATTTTTAATCGGTAGACACGTATAAATTTATTGCATATGCATATAATATTAGGGTGGCAAAATCTCAATTTGTTCATTTATTATTTTATATTTCAATCTCACGCCCAGATTAAGAAAATTTATTTGGCCTCCACTCGTGAACTTCCCACATAAGACAAGCCCAAAGAATAAAAATAGCGAAAAGATATTTTGAAAAAAAAATCCTGCGACAACATTTCGAATTTTTACGCTTAGAGCCACCTCCACATTTTTTTTCTCGAGCTAGATTCTCCAAGGATTCAATTTCTCATCTAAAAAAAGTTTCAGGGTGAGATTCAAATTCAAAAAAATAATTGAGGTCAAGTTATTGCCACCCCAATGCGTAAGTAAAGATATTTCGTGGCAAATAAATTCATAAATCAATGTCAGGCTCGAATTATCGAACTCCACTTATCTTCGTGTTTGTTTTTTCTTCGTTTATTTTATTAATCACTTTTTAGGCGTGTGAGGGCTATCGCTGACTTTGAAAACCAACGGATTCGAGACGCGAAATATACTTGGCAACATAGTCGCGAGAGTTCCAAAAACCTCGTCGGACATGCCCTGAAAAAAACAGAAACAAAAAAGAAATTCTGTTACTTTTCACATTTTTTTCTGTAGTTTCCATTCGTATAAGTGTTTTCTCATTCCGTCGCTGATGAGTAGAAAATGAGTATAGTTTGATGAATAATTCATAAACGAGAAAATTTACCTTGGGAACTAGAAATTGCAGATTCTTCAATTCAGCGCCACCCCACGAGGCCATTTCTATCATGAAACCCTTCACGCATTTAAATACCAATTCGGCTCTTTTCGTGCACCAGGCAACGGTCATATCCTGAAAAAAAAAAATCGTACAGCGAAATTACAATTCGTCTAAATTCATTGATTGATTTTCATCCATTAGCATCGATTAGTATCGCAGGGAAAAAATTCACCTCGGACATTTCGTGAACCAACAGAACTGGAATCGTTAGAGTCGTCACGTCATTGCAACACGCTGTCTTCAGTATATTTCTCAATCCTAGAATAACCGGATGCCGAGAATTAATATCACCCGATCTCAGGGAATCGTTCACGACCATGTGAAAAACCACGTGAACTTGAGCTAAATTCGAGTGCCTCGTGATAAATACATCTCCCGTTTGCAGGGATTTGCTGGTCGTCGATTTTTTCACCTATCGACAGAGTTTAAAAAAAAAAATGTTGAACCATTTTTTAAAATCCTGATGATCAAAGAAGACATTGTAAAAAATCTCAACCTGTGAATCGCTTCCATCGCGATGATGAGCTTGGCGCCAAGCGACAGCTTCTTTGACGTCGTCCCGAATTTTTTCCAATTGCTCATCGACCGGAGGAAAATGAAATTCCGTCGTGAGCTGGCATATCGAGCAAAGTTCTGAAATGAAAAAATGCATCGAATGCAAGTAAGCAATGAAAATCTCGAAAAATTGAAAGGATTTCAGCACTGATTTTCCTGGTCTATTCTTGACAAATTAATTTGATTAATTAGAATTTTGCGAGAAAATTCAATGTTACCTTTTGTAATGCCGGAATAACTTCCCAAATGATTGTCACTGAGGAGTACAAGACCGCAGAGATCGTTCGAGTAAAGTCCAAGTGCGGTTTGTAATCTCTGAGGTATGGGATCCATGTCGCTGAAAATTATCATGTTTAGTGAAGATTCGTGCGAATGCGAGGAAAAAAAACTTGCAAATCGGAAACTTGCACATCGCTTCCTCAGTATTTTTTCGTATTTACAAATCCTCCTCTATGAGGAAATATTAGCAAATTTTAGTAAATATTAGCTGTCATAGTTTTGGCTTCCTCATGGAGGTAGCTTTGTAAATGCGGAAAAATACTCTGGAAACGATGTGCTAATTTCCGATTTGCAAGTTTTTTTTTACTACCTCTGGTTATCGGAGTAATAAATCGGCAGCTTTGTTTCGTACAATTTTCGATCAAGCTTTTTTTTTTAAAATCCCAAAATTGCATAAAATTATTTGCACGGTTCAAGCGATTTTTGCAAAATTGAATACCAAGTAACTTTTTCCATTAAACTAACATTATAGAAATTTTGAGCCTGATATAACGAAATAGGTACAAGCAGAGCGATCATGCGCTTTCCCAAAAAAATTAAAAATTTTATAAATCACGAACACCTTGAGCAATTTTCGCGAAATTCAATACCAACAATATTTTTTACTCAAACTATCGGTATAATTTTTTTGAACCTGATATCGCAAAATTTGCAGACGCTAGAGCGATCAAGCTTTTTCTTTGAAAATTTCAACATCGCATAAAATTTGCACGGCTCAAGCGATTTTTGCAAAATTGAATATCGAGTAACTTCTTTCATTAAACTGCCATTATCAAAATGTTGAGCGTGGTATCACGAAATATGTGCAAGCTAGAACGATCACGCGCTTTTTGCAAAAAATTCAAAATTTTATAAATCACGAACCCCTTGAGCGATTTTCGCAAAATTCAATAGCAATAATCTTTAACAGTCAAACTATTTGTATAATATTTTTTAACCCGATATCGCAAAATTTGCGAACGCTAGAACAACAACGCCCTTTTTTGAAAATTTAAAAGTCGTATAAAATTCGCATAAAATTTTGCAAAATTCATAACAAACAAAGGGGCCGTGGAGTTCAGCTTATGGGTAAAATTTCGGCTCGCTACTCCAATGTGGTCTTGAGATATAGATGTTCGAAATTTTTGAGGCAACGACACACACACACACATACATACATACATACATCCGGCCATTTTTAAAAATATGATTTCTCGATGTTTTAGGACATTTTGAACATACTGACATGAAAATCTCGAAAACAAAATTTTCACGAAAACAAAGCTTCCTCTATGAGGAAGCAGAATCCGCTTGATCATCGCGTGATACCTCGATTCACCGTGTTTGGTACGACAAAAGTCCAGAACATCCCCGGTCAATATACGTATATTGTGCATCTGTTTCATCTGCGATCCCAGATGTATCGTGAAGCTTTCCTCCAATTGTGGAATATCCGAGGTATTCTTGATCTCGTTCACAATGAAATTTTCGTGTATTCCGTGAATCGGTGGCATCGCCACCATCGGTGAGCTTCTGCAAAAAAATCGAGAAATATATAACACAATTTATTTTTTTTAGTTTAATTTTGGTGATGATTTTTTCAACCTCATTTTTCTGGTTTATGTTTCGATGATGGACTTTCTCGCCATTTAATTCAAATTACTTACACTGGAGTAGGTAACGTGCTCGTCTGCTGATCTTCGAGCAGTCGCATTATCCAATTGCGATATTGTCGACGTTGTTCCAATTTCAGAGCATCGACTCTGGATCCCCAATGTCCCTGCAGCAAACTCTGTTCCTCAAAATGCCTACCGGCCATTTCGTTTATCGATCTCTCCGTAGATCCAGTTTCCAATGTTTCCACTGCTATTCGCATCTCTTCGGTTTGCCTGTGAAAAATGAAAATTTCAAATATTGATTCATTTTGTATTTCATGTTTGCATTAAAAATTTGCCCCAGTTGAGAATATGCTCTGCACTCGCCAATTTTATGTTTTATTTGAATAAGAGAAGAATATCCAAGCCGGATTGACTTCTCATATCACAATACATAACTTTAAGAATTGTATTGTGAACTGAGAAATCAATGAAGCTGGGAATCTTAGATTCTTTCCAAGATTCTAAAAATCTTGAAGAGAACCTTGAAAAGAATCTTAGAATTTCGAAAAGAATCTTAGAATCTTTGAAAAAATCTTGCTCCGGATCCTATTCGTGATTCGTTTGAAGATTCTTTCCAAGATTCTAAGATTCTTTTCAAGATTCTTTCAAAGATAAGAAGATTCTTTTCAAAAGACTCTTTCAAAGATTAGAAGATTATTTTCAAGATTCTTTCAAAGATGAGAAGATTCTTTTCAAGATTCTTTCAAAGAATGAAAAGATTCTTTTCAAGGTTCTTTCAAAGATGAGAAGATTATATTCAAGATTCTTTCAAAGATGAGAAAATTCCTTTCAAGATTCTTTCAAAGATGAAAAGATTCTTCTCAAGATTCTTTCAAAGATTTGCCGGCATTAATGGCCTGCAATATGCCTGTGCATAGCGAGTATTCACTTTTTTGTAAGCTGTTCGTAGTCCGAATCCCTCATCTTTATGACCTCCGTAACGTCTATGCCGTATTTGTGCTCAGCCTGTAAAATAGGCTCGAGCGCGGGCGAGTGTACCAATCTGTGATAAGCCGCGGCAAACAATTCCTCGTCCGTTGTTCCCATGGGCTCTGCGTATTCAGCTGTCTTGAGCTTGTAACCCTTTTCCAAATTCTTTATGATCTCCTCAACATCGAGATCTCCGCTCTGAGCTCCGTCTACGAGCTTCTCGGCTCTCTCGTCGTAATAATTGAGCGACATTTCCTTTACCCACATTCTCAGAGATTCGAGAAGATCCTTCTCGACGTAACACGGCAGTTTGAATGAAGACATTATTCTGTGAGTCAACTCCTTGACGGAACTGTCAAAGGGCATCCTCAGAGGAATCTCCAGAGTGTATTCCTCGTCTGTTGTGCAAGTCGGAAACTTGAATACAAAAGTTTTCTCCGAACCCTCCTGTTCAGCCATGGTTTTATCACAGAAATTTTCGCAGCAAAATTAAGAGATTCTTGCAAATGCAAATGTTACGAATGAGCATTTTTCTTTACCGATACGATGTTTAGAAAAATATCGAAACCTGGATCGCATATCTTTGTTATTCGATGGAGAGCTTTCGCATTGTTATCAGCCAAAGTTCATCGAATGATCTTTCGAGTCATCGAATATCCCAAGATGAAAAGATATTAAAAACTAGATGAAACAATAATCGTGAATGTTTATTTAAAAATTAAATAACACAAGTATCGTTGCAACATCAACGAGAAACGGCACGTTACGTGTATAACCTAACTAAAAATTAAATTGAATTTTTTAAATTCCGCGATATTGTGAAAAAAACGCCTCACATTTTTTCGTTGTCTCGTGAAATAAATAGTTATTAATGTTTAAACAAGAGCGCTGTCACTATCGTAAAACCTGCTCCTGACAATCGACAAGTTTGACAGCAGACTTATCTCTGTTGACAGTTAACGCCCCCCTCCGCAGTTCTCGCGATTCAACAGGTGGCGCGAGTTGTTGTTTCTAGAATCTAGCCAAGTATCGTAAGGTTAGGTTAGAGTAAACAAGCTGATAAACGCCGATGAGCCGCCGCAATGTCAATAAACGTTGTTTCGGATCAGGAAAAATTTTTTTTTTACAACAGTTTGGCAATTTTGTTAAAAGCAGTCGAGGGAGAAAGAACAACGGTCGATTTGCGTAACGAGGCTTCGATTTACGGAACGGTCGAGGAAGCTGATGGGTAAATTTATAAACAATCATGGCCGTTTTTGTTTCGCACAGCTGATTTATGCCGGGTCTCAATTTCGTGTTATTTTACTTTTTTAACGCTCTCTCGCAGATTCATGAACATCGTGATGAAAAATTGCATTTTCACCGATCCACGAGGTGACAAATTTCCATACGAGATTTTCTTCGTTCACGCGAGAAATATTCGCTATGTCCACATCCCGCCAAACGTGAGTAAAAACGCGCGTAAATAATTCAAAGTTATAGCGAGTAAACAGTTCCCTGTATTTCGTTTCGTGAGGTTGGCAATAGATTATTGTTGACTTGTTGGAGTTCAAATTTGCGATATTGTCGAAAAAACAAACCGGGCTAAAGGCCATAAATGATATGGGAAATCTCAAGTTTCTTGTTTTAAGAAAATAACCAATCACGAAGAAAGCTGCTCGTATTTCTGAATTATGACAAAAATTCTCTTCAACGCTTACACTGTCAATTCCATGCGTCAGCTTTTGACTTTACGACTCCTTAAATCTCATAATCAGCGAAAATATCACGCATTATCAAGTATATGTAAACAGTTTTCCATCATCTCGTCACATAACCTCAATTCAGCGAGTTTCGCGAAAAATCTTCGTAAAATGAGCGTTTTCAAATTCACCGATTACGACTGCGTCGGTTTCGATCTCGACAATACTCTGTTGTCTTACGACCTAAGTAACATGGTTCGACTCGAGTACGAACTAATGTCAAAGTTTATGATCGAAAAGTGTGGCTACGATCCGGCGTATCTTGGCAAACCTCTGCTCGACGAGGACATTGATTTTTTGCAAAAAGGTCTTGTTCTCGATTTTGACGCTGGAAATATTCTTAAACTCGATTCCGAAGGCACCATAATAAGCGCCAATCACGGTACAAAGATGCTCACTGAGGATGAATTAGTCAATATTTATCCCGGTCGAAGGTGGCAGGCAACGGATTCGCTCGTTAAGGATACTCTTGGAAGTTGGAACGGTCCGGTCTCCTTGAAATTGCGCTGTCTGCTGGATTATTTTGACATGCCGTCGTCATTGATTTTTGCACGAGCCGTCGATTCTCTGGATAGTAAAAAAAACGATGTTGGATTCGTCGAAAAGCCTTACTCGGTATGGCCGGATTTATTGAGTAGCTTGATAGATATGTTCGACGCTAAACATTTCAAGAGCGAAAAAGGGGCTTACTTTTCGGCTCTGAAGAAGGATCCTAGTAAATATCTGAGAAAATGCGACGAGCGGACGATAGCATGGCTCAGAGAATTGAAGAGGAGAAAGGTGACTTTTCTTATTACGGGATCTTATGCGGATTTTGCGAATTTCACAGCGACTCACGCGTTAGGCGAGGATTGGAGATCTCTCTTCGACATTGTCGTTTGCTACGCGAAAAAACCGGGCTTCTTCACCGGCGAAAGGCCTTTCGTTACACTGTCGGGACACGAAGAGAACGAGACCTTAGAGAGGGGAAAGTTGAAACGAGGGGGAATTTACTCTCAGGGAAATTGGCGAGAATTGCAAGATTTCTTTCGAAAAATATGCGACAATGATACGCCGAGATGTCTCTACGTAGGCGATAATCTCATCCAGGATATTTTTGCGCAGGTTAATTGCGACACCGCTGTAATAAGCGAAGAATTACATGCCGAGGCGATCGATGATCAGGAATCTCGTCATCCCGATGAAAGCATGTTGAATTCACGATTATGGGGATCGTACTTTTATCACGATGATTCCGTTACTAGAGTCGACACACTTTGGTGCGGAATTATCAAAAAATATTCGAAAATATGTGTACCATCAATGACGACGATTGCCCGTCGTGGTATCGACGAGTCGTACAAATGTTTCGTCAAAAATGATCCAAAGATTAGCGGATTTTATCCGGTAGAACCTCGAAGCTTATCATCGGTTTGAAATCGGGGATATTATAATTTGTTCACGTACTCGTCAATTTCATTGCGACTGTGATTGTAGGAAAAAAAAATGTAGGTAACTACATTTATATCACTCAGTACAATAATGGACGCATTTAGGTCCGCAAGCGGACGTGAAAACGTCCATATTGCACCTCGTGATATAAAATATCGTACATCACTCGGCGTAAAAAATGTACTATTTTAGAGAAAAGCTGAATTTTTTACTTTTTTTTACTAATATTTGGGGATCAAATTATATTTATTATTTTAGTAAAAATGATCTTCTTTTACTGTTTTCATATTTTTTACTAATTAGCATCAATTAAAAATAAGGATATACTCAAAATAGAAGTTTTTATGACGTTTTCACCGACTGTTTTTATATTTCAACATTGTTATTTTAACTACTTTTCACAGTCGTAAATAAAAGTGTGTTTTCAAAAGATCTAGCGATAGTTATTATTTTTCCAATAATCTAATGTGTTCTCTTTGCAATCCCGTTCGAATTTTTAAAATTGACTTACAATTAGTGAAAAAAAAGAACAATTTTTTTTAGTTCATAAATTGTTTTTCTAGATTTCCTGCATTTTTCGATCAAGGGTAATTCTCATGATACATTGAAGTCAATCAAAAACTCAGATTTCAAAAATACTTTTGTACACCCCGAAAGAAGTTCTGCTATCTCGACCTCAATTGAAGAATTCTTTATTGTTAATGTAGAACAATAATTTTACATAAAAACCCTCTAAATTGAAATTTGCACATTGCTTCCTCTTCTTAATCCATAGTTCACATAGCTTCCTTTAAGGAGGTTCATCTGGTACCGAGTGAGTCAAAAGAAAAATGTCAATGCTTAACCTCAAAATAAGCGGTGACTAGCGTAGTCATTGACAATGCTTAATCTCAAAATAACCAGCATTTTCGAGAGTAATTAATTTATTGTGAATCTCACAAGTACCTAATCGATTTTATGAAGCTCTAAAAATGTTCCTTGGATACTTTGTCATTAATTCCTAAATTTTCGTCAAAAGCTGTATTGTAATGATTGTGCATTTAATATTTATAGACGGTATCCCATAAGAGCCCATGTTATTTAGGATTTTCATTTTTATTTATTTCTCACGAACAACGTACCCTCAGGTCTTGAAATTTTAACAGATGACTTTTTAGATATTAATAACTATATTCTGATTTTTTTATCAACATCTGTATTGTAAATTGCGTACCAGATGAACCTCCTTAACACACAGTATGGCGATCAAATCTGGCTTCCTCATAAAGGAAGCTTTGTTAACTATTGAAAAATATTAGTAATCAATGTGCAAATTCGATCGATTTTCGCCAAATTTAATAACGAACATCCTCGATAGCTATATTAGCTCTGTTTAAAGTTTCAGTGCAATATCTTAAAAAGTGCACAAGTCAGAGCGTTTACGCTATTTTTCAAAAAATTAAAAATTTCATAAAATTTTAATCCCTCGATGGATTTTTGCCAAATTTAATAGCGACGAACAACCTCGATAGCTATATTAGCTCTGTGCAAAGTTTCAGTAGAATATCTTAAAAATTGCACAAGTTAGATGCGTTTGGGCTATTTTTCAAAAAATTCAAAATTTCATAAAATTTTAGTCCCTCGATGGATTTCCGCCAAATTCAATACCAAACAACCTTAATAGCTATACTAATTCTGTACAAAGTTTGAGTACAATATCTTGAAAAATGCAGAGGTTAGAGCGTTTACGCCATTCATGCAAAAACGAAAAAAGTCGATAAAATCTGAACACCCGTTATAATTAAAACAAATTTTTTTCATAATGAAGAGCAATTCGTGCTCGATCAGTGTGCCAAATTTTAGATCGATATCTCGAAGCGTTTTCGAGTTATTAATTATTTACATCTGAAACTCAGGATACACACACACACCCATCCGGACATTTTTTCTAAATATGATTTCTCGATGTTTTCGGACATTTTGAACATATTGGCATAAAAATCGCGAAAAAAAAATGTTCACGAAAACAAAGCTTCCTTTATGAGGAAGCAAAATATCTCAAGTTGCGCCAATTAATTTGCTGGCATATTTTTATGTAGATTTTGCGAAGTAAAATTTATGATTTCATCCAAAAGCACCTCGTTAATTTTTTTGCTTGTTAAATTGGAATTAAATGAAATTTATTGCACGCAGAAAAATAGTTTGAGCATTTTAGAGATAAGATTAAACGGTGATTCGGTTGCTGTGAAGCCAGAATTATTTTAAGATTTTTTAAAAAATTAATTCATGTTTTTGTTCTATTTATATTACAGATCCCTATCATACCGGCAATCACGGATCAGCTGAAAATGTTGTCCGGTGGAGTGAAGACCAGTGACAAACCTACGTTCAGAAGCAAACGAATACAAAAAAATCAACGGGATGGGAAAGCAGAAGTTGATCGTATACTAAAAGAGAGAGAAGAGAAGCAAGCGAGTGATGTTGCAGGAGCACCGTAAAATTTCTATTTACCCCGACGATCCTTTCTCCCAAGAAAATTCATCAAGGTATTCAAATACACAAATTTTATTTATGTACAAAAATTCAAATTTTTCCTTCATTTCTCGCACCTATGTATATATGTATATATTTATATATATATATAACATTTGTATAAAAATATGTAGTGAGACTATTTCACCAAACAATACTGCGTAATACGGATCATTTAGGCTCTCGTCAACTCGTTAAAACCTTCAAAGAAAACAAGAACAACGAAAAAAATACTCGGCAATACTTAAGGAACGAATACATCTGAGTGTTTATCGTTTGACGGAAAAATCACTCGTGAATTGCGGCAAAGCGTTCTGGTCGGTCAGGCTCTTGTGATAAGGATTTTAAAAAAAATACTTTTCACTGCCACCGAAGATCGATTATGATTTCTCGATCGCAATCGCTATTCCCATTCCGCCGCCTATGCAGAGTGACGCGATGCCTTTTTTGCCACCTGTTCGCTCGAGCAAATGCAACAGAGTGACCAAAACTCTGGCTCCCGAAGCTCCGATCGGATGTCCAAGGGCAATGGCACCACCGTTCACGTTGACCTTGCTCGGCTCAAGATCAAGTCCTCTGAGACACGCGAGATACTGAACCGCGAAAGCCTCGTTGATCTCGTACAGATCAACCTGATCCTTCGTCCATCCTGCTTTTTTCAACTGAAAACGTTTGATCCTTTTTTCACAATTCGTCAAAATCAATCAAATTTTAGAAATATTTCAGTCATTTCTCAAATGGGAATTTCTGAATGTTCAGTATTGGTTTCCCTTTCTTTTTGGAAGCTTGAAAATAGTTTCCCTATTCTTGAGCCAGGGTTGCAAATAATGCATTGCTTTTTTGAATGCATTTGCATTTTCATTAACCATTAACCATTAAAAATCAATGGTTAATGGAAATTACTTTCATTAACCATTAAAATTATTTTCATTACTACCATTAAAATTTAATGGTTAATGGTTAATGTAAATTATTTCCATTGACCATTAAATGTTAATGGTTAATGAAAATGCAATTGCATTAAAAAAAAGTAGTGCATTATTTGCAACCCTGCCCATTACAATGCAGTGTGTAATAGAAAAAAATTCCATTACCCATTGCAATGCAATGTGTAATGGACAAAACTTTGGTTGCAATTTTGAGAATGGAAAAATATAGATGAATAAATTATTGCAATTTTGCATTACATTTTATTGACTTAGGACTTAGATTTTTAGAATTATAATATAGATGCTTTTTAGAATTTAAGGTGAAAATCTAAGTCCTAAGTCAATAAAATGTAATGCAAAATTGCAATAATTTATTCATCTATATTTTTCCATTCCCAAAATTGCAATCAAAGTTTTGTCCATTACACATTACATTGCAATGGGTAATGGAATTTTTTTCTATTACACACTACATTGTAATGGGCAGGGTTGCAAATAATGCATTACTTTTTTTAATGCAATTGCATTTTCATGAACTATTAATATTTAATGGTTAATGGAAATAATTTCAATGGTTAATGGAAATAATATCCATTAACCATTAAATTTTAATGGTTAATGAAAATAATTTCCATTAACCATTCAATTTCATTAGCCATTAAAAAAGTAATGGTTAATGCATTACTTTTACATTAAAAATTTCGCAACCCTGTCTTGAGCTGCCATTCATTTCGATAACTATTTATTTTGTACGATTTGCATTTCGAGGATTTGATACTCACGACTGATTCGACCGCCGATATTGGTCCGATTCCCATTATATCAGGCTCGATCCCAGTTTGAGCCATTGCCACGATTCTCGCCAGTGGTTTTATTCTTTTTGTAACGGCTGATTCAGCGGACATGAGCACCACCGCTGCAGCTCCATCGTTGATTCCCGATGAATTTCCCGCGGTAACCGTTCCTTCGGACTGTAAATCATTTAGTTCGTGGTAATTAGAATCATTATCATTTTGGATTGCTCAAAAATACTGAAATTCAATTCTTCAGTAATTCAACTTTCTTCATTTATTTAATTTTTTTTGCTAATGCCTCACATCAAATTTTTCACTTACTTTGACAAATGCCGGTTTCAATTTACTCAGAGATTCCACAGTCGTGTTCGCTTTGGGAAATTCATCGTTGGAAACAGTGATAGATTCCTTTCGTCCAGCCACAATGACCGGAACAATTTCTTCTTTAAAATATCCAGCGCTTATCGAATTCTGAGTCTTACGTTGTGAATCTGCTGCGTAGTTGTCCTGTTCCTCTCTGCTGATTTTGAACGATTTCGCGATGTTCTCAGCTTGAAGATAGATATATTATTCCTTTATTTTTAGAAACTAACGCTTTTTTCAGGGCAAGAATAGAGTTTATCTTCAAAAAACTTTTTCAACGTATCCTTTTCGAAGATTGCTTGATTCAGAGACCTGAGAGGAGCTCGGACCTCGAATTTAGTGAATCTAGCTTTTTGAGGCGATAATTTCTCTACCTGTGACTCCCATGTGAATGTCAGTGAATGCGTCTGTTAGACCATCCATTACCAAAGTATCGGTTATTGTAGCATTGCCCAATTTAAAACCGTTTCTCATGTAAATCGCATGTTGCGCTTGACTCATGCTCTCCTGTCCACCAGCGACGACGACATCACTTTCCCCTGCTTTTATTGCCATAAATCCATTGATAACAGCTCTGAGGATTAAAAAAAATAAATGAGAGTTCGATTTTCCGGATTTTGCAAAGTTCATTTCAGTTTGTCTCCTTCAATAATAGTAGAGAGTTAAAAAACTCACTTTAGGCCAGAACCACACAGCATGTTGATTAAATATGCAGGTACAGAGATAGGAAGACCGGCTTTTATCGCAGCTTGACGCGCTGGGTTTTGACCTTGTCCCGCTGTCAGTGTCTCGATTGTCAAACCGTAAAGCAAGACATTTACAATTCACATGCACCGACATATAGAAGTATTTAATTTATTATTAAATTAAGCAACTCCTTCGATTTACCTGCCCCATTATAACTTCCGATACATCAGAAGGTTCCAAATTAGCCCTCTTGATACTCTCCCTGATCACGACACTCCCGAGATCCGAGGCCTTCAGGGATGAGAGGGACCCACATAAAGATCCTAAACAATCACAATTCTTAAAGATTTTTACATTTAAAAAAAAAGTGGAATTTGTCTTCTGACAATTTTAACAATTTTTCTTATTAATTTAAATTGTCATTCGTGCAATAAACATTATCATATTGGCGACGACAAATGTACAAGTCCTTCATAATTTTAACAAGAACATTTTTTTAATAACAACAGATAATGCAAAAATAAGTTTTATACGAATAAGCGATTATCTCTTTGAGGTGTGGTTTTTTCCCCAAAGTAGAACAGTTTCGTTTTTAAACATTAAATAAATTACCAGTCAGGGTTTTATTAATATTATCGATCATTGTTGAAAAAAAAATACTAAAATACTCTTTGTCACAAATTCGCAAGAACCTGTCGATTTTTTTGCATTCATCGCTAATTAGTTTTTGTGTCAAAAACATAGCTTGTAATTGTAACCCAATTATTGGTAAATTATTGGTAAAAAAGATGGGAAAATTTTAGCACTAATTTGACTAATTTGAAATAATGCAGTCTCCTCAATCGCTGTTAATCAATTATTTGCTTTTGTAAAATGAAAGTAAATAAGTTTTATAATTTTGCAAACCATAAAAATAACTTAATATTTTGAGCAATTGAGGAATAGTATAATTCAGCAGATCATAACAATATTTGAGATTTTTCAAAACTTCCAAAAATGTTTATCAAAATATACATAGAAGTAGCATATGGATTATACAATAGTGAACGTACTGTCGAATAATAAAATTTCAAATTCTACATTTATTATTCGGAATATTTCATGACTTGTGTAAGAATGTTTTAAATTCCATAACTTTCCAGGCCATCGGAAACCTTGGTGATGAAAGTTTTTATTGTAGGGAAAAAAATAACAAAACTTATTACTATGTATACGTGATATGAGAAAGTATCTTCATAAGGAACCGCGGAGATATTAAGTGTCATGCGGCTAACAAAACGGTATTTTCGAAAGTAGGCTGTCGCTTTAAAGAAGATGCAAGTTTTGTGGAATGTCTACGTGAAAAAATTTTCAATGATGAAAATGAGACGATATTTTCATCTTGACATGACGAACGAAAAAGCATCTTGACATCACGAGTGAAAAAGTTCGCGAACTCGAGAAGAAAATTTGCATGTCATTTCGCATTCCTATCGATGAGATCATAATTTCGATTAGAATATTTGAATATTCGAAGCTATATTCACAAGAGATTATTTTGGTTAGGAGGAAAATTTTTTGCCGAAGTAACGTACCGATTGGAGTCCTTACTGCCGAAACTATGACAACCTCGCGTCCTGACATTTTTTAAGCACTAATCTTTATCGATACTTAAGCAAAACAATTGGAAAAACGGAAAAAAAGAAAACCAATAGATATCAGCTGTCTCTCCGATGTGCTGTCGTCGACTTCATCGGTGGAAATATTATAAAATAAGATAGCAGCCGATATATAAAGGCGGAGCGAATTCTCGCCGGAAGATGGCAGCATCGGACGGTCAAAGAAGCTCAGCAAGATCTCTCTTTCTCTCTCTCTCGATGGAAACCTCCTACGTTTCACAGTATTTCCCACAATAGTTTTACTGACATTCTGACACGAACAACAATGATAAATCGTAGCACGATAAACTTTGCTTACTGCTTAAAATATCGGGCGAATAAAAAGCGAACGAAAATGCAAAAAACCAAAAACTATCGAAATAATGAGAAACCTAAGAATTTATCGCGAATTCGAACGATTCTTTGCAAAAAGTTGAAAAAAGCAAAAGTCAATTACAAAAAAAAAATCAATTCTCGTCAACGTCGCGTATAAGCAAGTCTATCGAGCAAAGACATTCAAATTTCCCGCCACGCGCGTTGTTTCTCTGCGCCGCTCGCCAGGTGTCGCCGCGTGAGCCGAATATATTCCTCACGTTTGTTTTTACCCATCGTGCATTGTAATCAGTGACTGGTGCTAAGATGGCCGACAACAAGGAGGAGATTTCGGAGCTCGTCGAGAAACGAGGTATTTATCGCTAAAACAACGCTTTATTCGTCGTTTTTCGATGTATCAATCGAGAGCGACGTATTTCACGATATCATTCGTGTGCCTCGTGTCACATGCAACTCCGTAATTATCTGGCTAATAATGCCATCTGTAATCCTCTCGCTCTGCGCTGAGCGAATGGGCATGGAACGTCGATTCTCGAGGCTCACGTAGTCCGCAAGAGAGAGAGAGATAGAGAGAGTGATGAAAAAAAAATTCTTTTCCACGTTTGTGCAAGGAAATTGTCTCGTTGTTGAGGGGAATCGTGAAAAAAGGAAACACGAATATTTTCCACTCGTTCATTCCCAACAGTCCTGTCAGATTTTGTGAAGTACGCGTGTTTTTCGCCGTCGGTTTTTTTTTCGTTTTTTTTTTGACAGGCCACGTTCACCGCGAGTGCATTCGGTCGTCGGCGCAGCAGCGCACACCCTTGTGTGTGTGTTATTCGAGAAAACTCGCGTAGTAACGTGTATTGTTGCTAAAGACATAGTGACTAGTAGGGTTTTATCACGATATATATGTATATATATAAGTCTGGATATATACGTAGAGTTTCTCGTGTAACGGCTGAAACGAACGCGGCGCTTTTGCTCGTAACTCATTAAGGTCATACGGCAACGGCCTTGCAATTGGCACCGGTAGAGATAGCGACGCGCCTGGACACACGTACAATAATCTTGTGTCTTGTGTTTTATCATACGCGTGAAATGATAAACGCTATAGATATACGAATCTGCGTATAAGTGGGATTTTCTTGTTACCGTGCGCAAGTTTAAATTCAGGAGCCCCGTAAAAACCAGTGTGTGACCGCCTTGTGGCGCTCCGTGTGGACAGTCAGGGCTTCGCGGAAAGTATATACAAGCCTTATATTATATATATGGGGCATTCCATACCAAGTTGACCTGAGTGTGACCCTCGACCTCGCTGACTTCGTTTACGATTTTTTATATGATTCTTCCAACTCAAAATAGCATTCAGAATTTTTTTCAGATTTTTACAACCAAATTTGAGTACGTTATGATTTTTTGAACATTTTTTTCCAAAACCCCGAGGGCCCTAATTTAAAAATCTGGAAAATTCTCAAAAATCTGGTTTCGAAAATGAAAATTTTTGACCCAAAATTCATGATCTCCAGGATTTCCCTTCCACCTCGATTTTAGGTGTTTGTGAAGAAAACGTACAAAAGAAATAGATTCAGAAATTGAACTACCGTGAAAAGTGGCTTGAATATTTTTATCGTTAACCAACAATTTCCAAAAATAGTTAGTTAATTTCTGCATCTATTTTTTTAAAGTTTTCTTCATAAAAACCTAAAATCGAGGTGGAATAGAAATCCTCGACATCATGAATTTTAGATCAAAAATTTCCATTTTTGACACCGGATTTTTGAGAATTTTTTCAGATTCTTTAAATAGAGCCCTCGAGGTTTTCTAAACAATGTTCAAAAAATCATAACGTACTCAAATTTGGGTTTAAAAATGTGAAAAAAATTCTGAATGCTATTTTGAGTTGGAAGAATCATATAAAAAATCGTAAACGAAATCAGCGAGGTCCAAGGTCACAATCAGTGTGACTTGGTATGGAATGCCCCATATGTGTCATTGCCTATCAATTCAACGACGTTTTGTCGGTGATCCACTTCGATTTTTTTAAATTTTTTAATATGTTATTATACATGCAAAAATAAGTATCCCTGTAAATTTCCAGCTCTCTATCTTGAACCATACCGAAGTTATTGATTTTTGAAAAAATATTCTTAAAATAATCATAACTTCTACAATAACCAAGATATTCTAATTTGTTTGGTCATTTTTTGTTTTTCAATGTACTTTTTGAACAAAATACCGAAAAATTCAGAAATAAATTTTTTAATGTTTTTTTAGCGGTTTTAATCTAAAAAATTAGATTTTCTTTCAAAGAGACCTCTTCAATTTTTCTCAAAGAAAATTCTAAAATTCTACGTAAAAAACAACATTTTTTAGATTTTACTGAGATGGGATTTAAATAACTTCTTATTAAACTTTTTTTTTCTCGTAATTTTGATTTTTTTTCTTCTATGACTACAATAGTTTATTTCAATGATGTTAAAATAAATAATTTAACTTATCTCACATATTTCCTTTGTAAATTTTAATAATTAACATTAAGAATTACAATTCAAGTACGTTTTGTACTTTATTCATTTTTTTTACATAAAAATTGTAATTCTTAATGTTAATTATTATAATTTGCAAGAAAATATGTTAGAGAAGTTAGATTATTTATTTTAACATCTTTGACATCAACTATTCTAGTCATCGGAGGGAAAAAAATCAAAATTACTAAAAAAAAAATCGAAATTTTTTTTTCATAAGAGTGATTTGAATCCTCTCTTCAATAAAATCTCAAAAATTTCGTTTTTTTACGTAGAATTTTATAATTTTTTTTGAAAAAAATCGAAGGTGTCCCATTGACATAAAATCGAATTTTTTAGCTTAAAACAGCCCAAAAGATATTAAAAAACTTTTTTTTCTTAATTTTCAATATAATAAAAAAGTACATCGAAAAACAAAAATGATCTCTCAGCAAATTAGAATATTTCGGTTATTGTAGAAGTTGTGATTATTTTAAGAATATTTTTTCGAAAATCAATAACTTCGAGATAGTGAGTTAAGAATTTACATGGATACTTTTTTTTGCATGTATAAAAAAATATTAAAAAATATAAAAAATCGAAGGGATCACCGACATAACGTCGTTGAATTGACATGGAATGACTCATATACATGTAGATGTTTCTCTATAGGTATATCGAACTTGTAATAACGAACGAAAAGAGCGATTCTCGCGGCGCCAGGCATTTGCCTCGACGACGATGAATCCTTCGAACGATATTTTTCTACTGCCGAGTATAACTCGTATATTTTTATCCTCCTCCCCTCCCAAACAAGGCGAAACGTGCCTCGTCGTTGCGATCGTCATATCCTACGATTTTTCATCCTCGGTAGACTTTCGCGAACTCTTTGAATCAGCGTTGCTTTCCTGACGTCGTCGGGAGCGACGCACAGTGAGAAGAATAATTCATAATTTTTCACGAGGGGAAGAATTATCGAATGACTCGAGACAAGACGCACATGCTGTCGATCCCAAATTCAATATTTCATTAGATTTTTGCAATTTATTAAATTAATAAAAATTATTAAAAGACTCGAGACAGGACGCATTACTGTTGATCCAAAAATAAATATTTCATTGAATTTTCAAAATTTAGTTGAGTAATCAAAATTACTAAATAACTCGAGACAGGTTGATCAAAAAATCAATATTTCAATAGATTTTTCAAATGTAGTTAATTAATAAAAATTAATAATTAAAAAATTGAATTAATTAATCTAATTTTATAAGTGAATTGACTTAAAATATTTGTTCCACTCGTTTCGTTCGGACATAAGAAACAAAAATTAATTAATCACATATTTTAAGGATATTTTTACTTGATAATTTTTTTTTTAAGGCTGTTTCGATGAGATAACGACATTTTTTTGGACCTTTAGATTTTGCGATAGGTGATCTGAAGAAAAATATACAAAACCGATACGAGCTATAAATAGTAACAGTATAGACGAACGCAATGTAATAGCACTTGGTAACGGATAACCGTTGTGATTTCTTCGGGTGATCGTATCGCCGCGATTATCAGTCTCGAGTACTGCACTTTCTGGTTGAAGACTTTTTTTTTGTCTCATAGGAATTTTTAACCAAAGCAGCTACGTTTTTTTCCACTTAAAAAATTATTTCACGTTTTCTTTTATTCACCTGTTTGCCTTTAAAAAAAAAAATTTCACGATTGAAAATGTGTGAAATTGCAAAAATTATTAGCGAATTGGTGGGGGAATTTTTAATAATAATTAATTGAAATAATGACTGATTTCTTGCAATCCTTACAATAATTTCTTAAAGTCCAATTTTACCAATTTTTCAATGGATTTTTTGTGTTCGGATCACAAAATCTGCTTGAAACTTTTTAATGTACATTTAAATGCATTCACAAATTTTTCTATTCACTTTTTTTAGAAAAGGGTGGTGCCAGAATTCAGCACAAAGCCTTTAACGAAAAATATTCTACCATGAGAAAGATTTCTCCTTTGATTTTTAACTCCAAATAGAAAACCAAAACTTTGTCAATAGTAAGTTAAAATTCAAGTGAATTCTAAAATTTTTTTGCAGTTATCTTTTTGATCTGGACGGATTTTTCGATAAAAATTCTTTATTAACATTTAATCTACGGCGCCTGAAAATTGTCCCTTTAAATCGAAATTTTCTTCCTCGTTTTGGGCCAATGCGAAACTCGTCGGATTCTCGAAACAAAATGACGACAGATTCACGAATCTAAATCCGTACGAAAGAGAGATGGAGAGATGTGCAGACACGTGTTTTTACGGGCTCTTCTTTGATATTCCTATTTCTAGATAAAGAAAGAGGAACATAGAGAGAAAGAGAGCGAGAGGGACGAAAAATTGGCGTTTTCATCACCCGGACCAATCACCCCAATTACCTAAAATGCTTAAATTAACTGACGACAGTACTCGCCATTCATAAATTGTGATGTTAAAGTTTGCATCGTTTAAATGCAATGGAAGTAATTTATTTTTCAACAAAAATCATTCTTCCTAAGAAGTTCTCGAAGTGAAAAATCGTTGAAAAGTTTTCTGAGTTCTTTATTGAGAATTTGGGATGCTAAATGCACGACCAAGGCAAATTTTATTAAAAATTAATTTTCCAAAACTTATTTTTCTTGCATTGCAAGGATGTGAACTTTAACGTCATCATAAATTTTTATCGAAATTTCCGAGCGGAGTCCGATCCTACACAATTTTGATCCTACACAAGAAGTGCTACACAAAATATCCTACACAAATTTTTGACCAGCATTTATTATCCTACACAAAATGAATGATCAGCATTTATTATCCTACACAAAGTTTTGACCAGCATTTATTATCCTACACATATTTTCCTACACAATAATTTTTTTGAATGTCCTACACATTTTAATCTTATAATATAGACACATGATATCCTACACAACGATTATAACGTAGACTATTTTCCTACACATATTTTCCTACACAATTGAATCTTTTAATACAGGCTGTTATCCTACACATGATATCCTACACAACGAGTTCGAGAATCGAGAAGGGAAGGGTAAGGCGGAGGAGGGGGTTTAGTCTACGTTATGATCGTAGTGTAAAATTTCATGTATAGGACGACAGCCTGTATTGTAAGATTTAAATGTGTAGGAAAATAGTCTACGTTATAATCGTTGTGTAGGATATCATGTGTCAATCTTGTGTAGGATATCATATCAATTTTGTGTAGGATAATGAATGTTGGTCAAAACTTTGTGTAGGATAATATACGCTGGTCATTAATTTTGTGTAGGATAATAAATGCTGGTCATTAATTTTGTGTAGGATAATAAATACTGGTCATTAATTTTGTGTAGTATAATAAATGCTGGTCAAAACTTTGTGTAGGATAATAAATGCTGGTCATTAATTTTGTTTAGGATAATAAATTATCGTCAAAACTTTGTGTAGGATATTTTGTGTAGCACTTCTTCTGTAGGATCACCTTTATGTAGGAGCAAAATTGTGTAGGAAAATATGTGTAGGATAATAAATGCTGGTCAAAACTTTGTGTAGGATATTTTGTGTAGCACTTTTTCTGTAGGATCACCTTTATGTGGGAGGAAAATTGTGTAGGAAAATATGTGTAGGATAATAAATGCTGGTCAAAACTTTGTGTAGGATAATAAATGCTGGTCATTAATTTTGTTTAGGATAATAAATGCTGGTCATTAATTTTGTGTAGGATAATAAATGCTGGTCATTAATTTTGTTTAGGATAATAAATTATCGTCAAAACTTTGTGTAGGATATTTTGTGTAGCACTTCTTCTGTAGGATCACCTTTATGTGGGAGCAAAATTGTGTAGGAAAATATGTGTAGGATAATAAATGCTGGTCAAAACTTTGTGTAGGATATTTTGTGTAGCACTTCTTCTGTAGGATCACCTTTATGTGGGAGGAAAATTGTGTAGGAAAATATGTGTAGGATAATAAATGCTGGTCAAAACTTTGTGTAGGATAATAAATGCTGGTCATTAATTTTGTTTAGGATAATAAATGCTGGTCATTAATTTTGTGTAGGATAATAAATGCTGGTCATTAATTTTGTTTAGGATAATAAATTATCGTCAAAACTTTGTGTAGGATATTTTGTGTAGCACTTCTTCTGTAGGATCACCTTTATGTGGGAGCAAAATTGTGTAGGAAAATATGTGTAGGATAATAAATGCTGGTCAAAACTTTGTGTAGGATAATAAATGCTGGTCATTAATTTTG
The DNA here is from genome assembly GCA_946863875.1 of Alloplasta piceator. NCBI lineage: Eukaryota > Metazoa > Arthropoda > Insecta > Hymenoptera > Ichneumonidae > Alloplasta > Alloplasta piceator. Next base: position 7,344,251 of record OX333071.1, read on the forward strand.
TGTAGGATAATAAACTGGTCAAAAATTTGTGTAGGATATTTTTCGTAGCATTTTTTGGGTAGGATCTCCTTGTGTAGGATCAAAATTGTGTAGGATCGAGCCCCCCTCCCCTGAAATTTCCTCAGACACTTCCGGATTAATTCCACCGTCTTGTTCTTCATTTTGCGAAATTGGAACTTTTTCTTTCTTCCTCGTGCCAGTGGTCTTCATAAATCATGCACAAAGTGAAGGAACGAATTAGAAAAAAAAAAGAAGGGAGCCTCCCGAGAGGCACACCCACGTTTCGCGTGATTCTGTCTCGGAGATCCCCGTGAAGCGTTTTCGCGAGATCGTCCAAGTTTTCACATCGTTGGAGAATAAAATAACTCCCAGCACACTCCTCATTCGCTGTGAAGCCGGAAAGAAAAATTACGAGATTGTATAACAGGGCGTGTAAAAAGAGAGCTCTCGCAATATTTATTCATACATTCATTTTTTTATCACGAACTCAAATTGGATTGAATCCATTTTTTTCATTAATTTGTGAAATAATAATCTGCATTATTGGAGGCAATTTTTTTCATAATTTATAGAATGAAATTCAATATAAATTTTGGCACCGTTTGTGGATTTTGTATTAAATTCGTGGATTTTTATTATGAGAATATTCACTTAATGTATGTTTTATTTATATTATATTATTTATTTATATTTAAAGCTCATTGCTTTGAATTCAATACCTGGCAAATTAATTCGTGATGAAATACTGATTGATATAAATTAATACAAAATTTCCAAACGATTCAATTATTTTTATTTCACAAAAATTCATGTACTCGAAGTTTCAAACGTTCAGTTGAACGAAAAATCAAAAAAAGTATTGATGATTTAATGGAAAATTATAAGAGCTTGTGAATAACTCGGTGAAAGTTATTCACAAAATTTGAATAACTTTGAAAGAATAAATTTGTCGATTTTTCGGTCATTCGAATGTTCGGAACTTCAAGCCCATAAAAAATCGTACATACATTCTAGCGTTGAATTCTAGAATTTCTATTTTTTTTTAATTGCTAATTGAGTGATTTATTGAAAATATTTATAGCCAATTGATTCTGAATATAAATACAATTAATTAATTGCTCATCAAATACAAAATAATACAATTCCACAAAAATCCTCCACACCCCAATTTATTTATTTTCACCCACCAATAGCCAACATATTTGAAAAACACGCGAACACTGACCAATATATATTTTTTAAACAATTGATAATCAAGATAATTCCTCAAATCACAAAAAGTTCTGACCAAAATAGAATGCGAGTCCTATCCACACAAAAAATTTCAAATATTTGCCTATCAAATTTGCATCAAATTCTCGAATTCCAAATTAAACGATATTTTACTTCAGTGATTTATTCGAATTATTCGAAACCAATTCCATTCAAAATGCAAATTAATTCCACGTGAAATAAAGAATCGAAATCCTCGCACTAATTGATTTTCCAAATAAACCCGCCTGAATAAACAAAAAAAAATATTTAACACGTAAACGATCACCAATATATATTGTTCAAATAAATGTCTCATTCCACGCCAACTCAACCTGGGTCTGACCCTTGACCTCTCGGATTGGCTCGCGATTTTTTATACGATTGTTCTCACTTTGGAAGGCACCCAGTTTTTTTTTAAGATTTTTTAGATTCAATTTGAATCTTCTAGAATTTTTAAAACGATTTCATTGATCGACAGAATTTAAAAATCTGAAAAAATTCTTAAAAATCGTGTGTCAGATATCAAAATTTTTGAGCTCAGAGCTGGCGTGGGGAGATTTTTCATTCTTACTATTTTCAAGCTTTTTCCGAAAAAAACGTTGAAAAAATTAGAAGCGGAAGTCATTTTACTATGGATAATTGCTGAAACATTTTCATATGTAATATGGGATTTTGTAAAAAAAATTCAGATTTTTGGAACCATTTATATTAGCAAAATAATGAGAAAAAAATTTCTTGCGAAAAATCTGAAATTTTTTTCAAAAATCCGATATTACATATGAAAATGTTTAAGCAACCATTCATAATAAAATAACTGCCGCTTCTATTTTTTTTAACGTTTTTTTTTCGGAAAAAGCTTGAAAATAGTAAGAAGGAAAAATCTCCCCACTCCGGCTCTGAGCTTAAAAATTTTGATATCTGACACACGGTTTTTCAGAATTTTTTCAGATTTTTAAATTGTGTCGATCAATGAAATCGTTCAAAAAATTCTAGAAAATTCAAATTGAATCTAAAAAATCTATAAAAAAAACTGGGTGCCTTCCAAAGTGAGAACAATCATATAAAAAATTGCGAGCCAAATCCGAGAGGTCAAGGGTCAGACCCAGGTTGAGTTGGCGTGGAATGAGACAAATATAAATCGCTGTAACTTAATTTTGTAAATCGTGAAAATGCGAACGTTTGCGGTGCTGAAACATTTTCGAAAAATGTTCGTTCGCCGATTCGGAGGGTCAATCGCACCTGTTCTTTCGAGCTCGTGTTAAAATTCGTTCGTGTTTCACCTGTCTTCGCTCGATGGAATCTCGCAGCGATTCCACCTCATAGTTACTCGCCTTTCGCCATTCATCGTCATGCTCGTGCCTTTTATAATGTTCTCGGCGTAAAATATATTCCACGTTAGATTTACATGCCGCTCCTTGCTCGTTCCCGGCGCACATATAAACATATATTATTCGAATTAATCGACGCGAGATCGAGACAAGAAGAAATAAAAGGAGAGAAAAAAATCGATAAAGCGTTCGGGGAAATTGAAAACACGGACATAAACGTTTGTGGGATAAAAAACGCGATTTTTACGGGGGAAGTGGGTAACATAAAATGTTGCAGGGTGACCTTAAGCTCCGTTATAATGATAAACGCATCGTCACAGCCTGATAGTTACACGCGTAATAATGAAGGTCGTTACTCTCCGAGATCGTCAGAGAAAGAGGGAGAGAGAGAAAGAAAGCAGTACTGACGGTAACGTCGTAAACTGTAATGCCACCACTTTTTAAAATAATTTCCCACAAGATTTTTCTCCTCCCCGCGAAGAAAATCCATTGAGCCAGATCGAATTTCACTCCATTACGATGATCGGTCAAACGGAACGTTTCGCATCGTCGGGAACATTAAAAAAAAAAACACCTAGTCATCCCACGCACAGTAGCACGTAATTATAAACATGTCGGTCATTTTTTCATCCCACTTATCCCACAGCGAGGAATTTTTTTAATGATTTTGAAGTTTGCATCGTTCAGATGCAACGGAAATGGTTCATTTTTAATAGAATTCATTCTTCTCGAAAAAATTTTGGAACAAAAAATGATTGAAATATATTTTGCTGTCTTTGCTAAGGACTCAGGATGCTAAATGCACAAATAAACGATAAATTTCACTAAAAGTAAAATTTGAAAAACTTATATTTGTCCCGTTGCAACGATGCAAACTTCGACGTCACATTTTTTTATTCCTTGCAATGAAGTTTCCATCTCGTAATCTCAATTTTTCATTTTGAAATTCCCAACGTTGGGCTGAAACAAAAAATGTAGAAATGTAATTTTTAATGAAAAATGATTATCGGGGGTCTTTCAGATTTTAGTTTCAGAAATAAATTTGGCAATTTTTCGTTCAGCTGAACTTTTCGATTATCAAGTTCAGAATTTTTCAATTGTAACGCAACCAAAATGAGTTTTTTAAATTCATTTTTTGTGAGACTTACGCTTTGCTTGAGCATTCGGCATCCCATGACCGTAATAAAGAAGGCAAAATATATTTTAATGATTTTTCACTTTCTTTTTTGGAAAAATGAATTTTGTTAAATATTAAACTAATTCCGTTGCAGACAATAAAAACTTCACCTTAAATTATGATCACTTAAAAATTCCAGATCTCAAATAAATTCAATTAAAAATCATCTTGTAACAATTTCGGTACTTTTTTTATCCGAAAAGTAATTCTGAAAAATTCTTAATATATCTATATGTGCCGCGCGATAATTTCTAGTCGAGAAATCTCGCGCGTACGATAAATCGGTAGCGGTTTTCCTTATCCTCACATTCCGATCGAAAAATCGATCTTTTAATGCCCGATTCGACCTAAAATGACGTTTTTTATGAAAAATAAAGAGAGATAAGAAAAAATTGCAATCCCGTAATTGCGAAAGTCGGCGGTGTCTCTCATAAGTCACGATAACAAAACGTCGCGCCCGCGTTATCACAATCCAACGGTTGACTTTCTCATGCTCTCGAGCAATTGAACGAAAGCGCTGCATTGTCGCGATCTTTTACTCTCAAATGCGTTACATACGAGCCATTCCATTCTCAATCAACTGGTCCCCAATCCCCTTGGATTCAATTTTTTTTTCCACCATCTCTCGTCTCTAAAACTCATTAATTTCTCTCCTAGATTCTTGAATGACGTTAAAGAGTTTGCATTGTTTTGATGCAACGACAATATTTTATTTTTTTTAACAAAATTCCTTCCCAAAAAATTTTCAAAGTGAAAAATCGTTGAAATATATTTTGAGGTTTTTAGCAAAGACTTGGGATATTAAAGGCACAAACAAACCTCAAATCTCACTAAAAATGAATTGAAAATACGATTTTTTATGCAAATTTTACATCATATTATTGATACCAGCTGCTATTTAATCTTTTAAAAAAATTAATATTTATTCGATATATTAATGTTTGTTCTATATTTTTTTTAACGAAAAATAATGTTTCTTAAGTGTCTGAAAAATTTACCGTAATTTGAAAATTAATTTGATACTGAATTTTTGGTATAATTTTCATATACAACTGGAAATAGGAAAAGTTGGTTTAGATCATGTTGGCAATTGATAACTGTGCCAGGAACGATTTACCATGTTTGATATACTCTCGTTCCACATATCGCACTGCACCGAGGATTATATATATGTATTAGGGTGGGTCAAATAAAATGACTATTTTTTTTTTCCTCGATATAATGAATAATGTATTGTTTGGCAACTCAAAAAATCCCTATGCAAGTATTAGCTCTTCATATTTAAATTGAGAGGTTCTTCATCGCAAATTTTTATTTCCCATTTAAATAACATAGGAATTGTTTTTTAATTTTGGAATTTTATTAGACTTTAACCGTAGAGGTTAACCATTCAAAAAATAATCGGTGATAATTAGTGATTATTATCAGCGATTATTTTTGGAACGGTTAGTTTTATCGATTAGACACAAGAGAGCTTTTTTGTAGAGCATCAAATGTTCTACAAAAATGTGCTAAAAAACTCTCCTAACCTCAATGGTTAAAGTCTAATAAAATTCCAAAGTTAAAAAAAAAATTTCCTATGTTATTTAAATGGGAAATCAAAATTTGCGATGAGGGACTTCTTAATTTAAATATGAAACGCTAATACTTGCAGAGGGTGTTTTTGAGATGCCGGCCAATACATTTTTCATTATATCGAGGGAAAAAAAATAGTCATTTTATTTGACGCACCCTAATATGTATATGTACGTGCACAATACAAGAAGAGATCGCAACGAGCTCATTCTAAATTGGCGCGTGCGTCACCCCAGTCAAACGCCATGCGTTACGAGACATGACTAACAGGAACTTTCCACACGTTCGCGTATTTGTTCGTGTTAAAGACACTTGAATTAACGATTAAAGAATAACAAAAACAACGATGGATCTGAGATCACGGAGTTACGTTGAAACGTTGATGAGTGTAAAAGAAAAAGAGGGCGAAGAATTGAGCTAATTTAATTGTACATATATCGAGTCGATAACAAACAAAATTTCTTTACGTTTTAAAGGTCCAATTTTTAGAAAATTTTATTCTTAGCGCTAAAGAAAATTTTTGAAAAATATATAAAAAATTGAATGTTTTTAGGAGCAAAATTAAATTCAAAAATTTGAACTTCAAATTAAAAGTTGATAAATTTAATTGTAATTATTTTTCTACATTAAATTTTCGTTTCAACGTGAGCTCATTCTTTTCGTAATCGTTGGACCTTCAAAACCCCGCTTGGTTCATCCGATTCTGATAATTTTTCAATTTTTGGCAGATTTTTAGAGTTCGACCATCAATTTTTGCAAATTTTTGAAAGCATACGGCTTGCAATTTTTTTCCGCGATTTTCAAAGTTCTCTCACTTTAACAAAAATTTAGTTATCAGGATAAACCAAATTCTAAAGTCAGTTAGAAAGTTTGCGTGCAAAGAAGAAATTTTGGAATCGGTCAAACTTGAAAAATGAGAAAACAAGATTTTTTAAATCGTTTTTAAACCTTATTTCAATGGGAAATTCACCGAACATTGTAAATCAAACATAATTCTTGTCGAAAAAAAATTATCCATGAGAAAAAACAAGGAGAATAAATAAAAGAATGTCTTTTGTATGAAAATTCATAAAAGTTTTGAGTTTTTTTATATATCGTTGGTAGTTTCGTATTCAGTGGAGAAAAGTACATTCACATGAGGTTTAAAAACAATGAATTGAAAAAATTTTGCAAATTTTTAAAGGTTCTCAATTTTGAGGTTCAAATTTTGAAAATATAAAAATAAAAAATAATTTATTTATTTCTTATTTGTTCAAAATATCCACCATGTAGAAAACTGACTCAACATTTCTCAAGCATTAGCAATTTATCTTCAAAGAGACTAAAAATGCATTTACCCCTTCCATTCGACCCTCCAGAGGTTTAAAACACACACCTTGTTTCCCCATAATTTCCTCTTAATGAATTACAATTTTTTTTTCATCACTGTTGAAAAAAAAAATAAACAATTTCCGCAATTTGTATAATCCCTCAGTAACGATCCAAGATAAATCAATGTAAAAACAGATAAAAAAATAAATAAAAGTATGGGTATTACAGAATGAAAGATAAAAGCAACCTGAATAAACAGTGTCGACCGTTGAAACGACACGGAGCTACAATCGCTTCGAGCGAAAAAGAAAAAAAAGACAACAATGTTGTCCCACGACAATAAACAGACCGACGATGATTCACAAGATTCGTCTATTTATTCTTCGACAATGGCAAAGAGCAATTTCGAACGAAGAAACGTGGAAAGAAAAAAAAATGCTATTTTCCCGAAAAATCACGAACGATTTGATCGGCGAATATTTCGCAAGAGTTTCTTCATGAAATATCCCACGAAATGCAAAATCGCGATCAGCACTTTTTCGTCCTCGCACGATCGACATTTGCATGAGACTCGCTCGATTTCGTTGTACAAAAATAATAACGTTATAACGATGATTGGAAAAAAAGAATGATATGAGAATGAGGTGGTCAGAGCGGCGAAGGGGGGGGGGGGAGAAAAGTTGTACCTCGGCCCTGCGATGCTTATAGCCCGGGCGCCTGTGGAAGGGGGAGGGGGGGTTGATTCATACGCGTCTTCGTTTCACGGGCTCTCACTCGGTTCCACGCAGCCGTGCCGCGAGCTTCGATACGCATCGTCTCGCGGTGTACTTGCAAATAAAAAATAATAGTTTTTTTTTAATCCACACACAGTAAACGGGATCTCGTTCCTCCTTTTTTTTACAACCCGAAACTTTTTCTCATACTGGGAAGGTTAAAAAACAAAAAAACAGTGCTCAGTGAGTTATTTCCTTTTGGTAGTAAAATCCAGAAAATCGGCGGCGTTGGGGGTCAAGTTCAAAAGTGCAGCAGACCGATAATGGTTGTCGTCGTAATGCTCACGGAATACGAGCAGCAGCGCGATGACTCGGGTATGCTGTTTTTTTTATTATTTTTGTATCTTGAATTTTTTTATTTTTGGTACCATTATATTTGACGATTTAAGAACAAAATTGTGTAACATTCACGCAGTTTCCGGTTTCTTCGTATGCGTGGAAAAAGGATATGATTCTTAATACATTTTTTTAATGATTTATTTAAATAATAAATTGCCCCTTAGCCTTATATTGGAATAAACTTTTTGTTACTTTAGATGTTTTTTTACCTTAAGGGGGTCGTCTAGTGTGAAATTTGTTTTTTAAATGTTTTTTTACAGGAATTTTTTTTTTGACAAACCATCAAATAAAATTATTTATGAATTGTGTATCATTTTTATTAACATTTGAACAAATTTTGTGAATTTTTTGAAATTAATGTATTAAATATAATCGGAGATACACCGCCCAACAGGAACAGATATAAAAAAAAAAGGTGCTCCGCTGCTGCCATGATTCCGGCCATTCTGCTTATCTGAAATCGAAAAACCAAACGCCATTTCAATTGTGAGACTTGACGAGGCTCTACCGTGAACCAAAATAAAGTCAGAATCCAAAAAAAATATTTCTTTCTTACGCTTTAGAAAAAAAATTCAATTTTTCGCATTGAATATTTTTTCTAAAGCGTTAAAAAAAATGATTTTTTTGGGATTCTGACTTTATTTTGGTTTACGGTAGAGCCTCAAGTCTCACAATTGAAATGGCGTTAGGTTTTTTGGCTTCAGATAAACAGAACAGCCGGAATCAAGGCAGCAGTGTTTTTTTTTAAATATGTGTTCCTGTTGGGCGGTGCATCTCCGATTATATTTAGTACATTCACCTCAAAAAATTCATAAAGCTTGTTCAAATGTTAATAAAAATGATACACAATTCATAAATAATTTTATATTAATGGTTTGTCAAAAAAAAATTCCCAAAAAAAAACATTAAAAAAACAGGTTTCACACTAGACGACCCCCTTAATAAATCATTTCTCTTGGGGTACGTATGGAATTCCATCTAGATGGACTAATTACTTTTCTCTGCACTTGTTCATTCATGAAGTCAATAATGAGCGGCTTGTTTTAAATCTTGATGCTATCTGTGATGGATTTCTTTTTAATATTCTTACGACGACATACTGTATTTATTATTATACATTTTTCGTTATTTACTGCATCGTGATGGATTAATAAATCAATTTTTATAATGCTAAATTAATTCCAACAGTGGTAGTTGATTTAAAAACGTCATTTTTTAACGTCATTTTTCTTCCTAACAAAGAAAGCCCTGTTTTTGTGGAGACAATTTTTTTAATTATTTCCATGGTCTGGAAATTTTTATAAAAAACAAAGAAGAGTCCTATTTGAGTATTTGTTTGTAAATGTTGCAAATATTCTAAATTTTATAATTTTGCAACAAAGGAGCGTATATTTTCGAATTAATACACTGGGTAAACTGAGAAATTGATAATTATTTTGGAATCAGCTGTTTAAAGGGTTTAGATTTTGTAAAACTTCAAAATTTGTGAAAAATGCTTTTAAACGCTCAAAGTTTCGTTATTATACAGCTATCGAACTCAAACTTTGTTCATAAATACACTAAATTCGCATGATGCAGAAATTGCTCAAAGCGTTCACTAAAACAAATTTCGAATTTTTAAATAAAAAAATGCACGTGAAAAACGCTTTGAGAGATCCAAATTTTATCAAATCCCGAAATAATCGATCAAACTCATCTGAACGTTGTAACTTTTTCAATTTTGCATCTATCGAGGTCAAACTTTTAAATCATGATTGTTACCAAATTTTGCCCAAATGGCTCCACCCATTCAGCCGTTGTAAAATTTTGAAGTTCCCTAAAAAAAAAGTTGCAAAAGCTCCAACTTAGAAAATTCCTCAAGTCTCGATCTCGAGACCTCACAAAACGACCAACAAACTCGGAACGCCCAATTGAAATGACCATAGACGAAAAAACCGTGCAAATTCCGCTTCGCACATCGTTTCGTCATGATTATTTGCAACTCGGAGAAATTTCCGTAATGAGAAATTCAGTTTGAGAATATTGCAACGAAGAGAGATTTGGGAGGGGCAAAAAATGTCGAGGAAGCAATGTGCGAATTCTAGGCTTTTTTTTTTGTTACAATATCATTATCGTTCATTCCGTTCAACCCTAATCGAGTCTCGCCGTGTATGAAAAAAAATCCTGCGTATCTCGCAAGCGTGAATTAGCACGACTTAATGACGCTTTTTGGATCGTGAGGGAAAAAAATGAGCGCAGGGCATTTTGTCTGATGACGACGAGAAATTTTTCTTCGCTGTTTCGCTCGGGGACGGTGTCGTCAAAAAGTAAGTCCCGAATGTGTATAATCGGGGAGAGAGGATGGCTCGTGTTTTCGCGGCGATAAACCGAAGCTAAAAGAGCGCATACAAGCCTCGTGTGTACAGAAGCGACCGCAGCAACGGCATTCCTGGCCCCCGTTTGCTTCATTCGCTCATCCGTGTATTTGTGCGTGTGTTACGACAAGCCGATGCGCTCTTTTTTCCCTCCACCGTTCGCTGCCAAATTCCAGCCCTCCCGATTGCCCGAGCCCGCGGAAGTGCCGAATTTACATTCATTTTTCATGCCCCTCGGCGTTCTTTGTCTTTTTTTCCTCTTTCCTCTTTCTCCTCTTTTTTGACTCTCCCCTTTGCAATATGTCCGCCGCAAATTCCTTAGATCCGCAGCGGCTTCATTCCAGCCTTCAATTTTATACTCGTTTCAATTTTTGCACTGTCGAAGGGATATCATCCGTGTCGTGAACTAGGCTTTTTATTCGCTAATTCACGTTCCACACACGGAATTCTCGCTCTTATGTACTACCATGTATTTATTTATATGAGGCATTCCACGTCAAGTCGGCCACCCCATTTTTTGAAATCTCCAAAAATCGCATACAAATTTTTATAAAGTAGTTCTAACTGTCAAGAAAATTCGTGATTTTTTTCAGATTTTTATATTACATATTCTTGTTCCATTTCGTAACTCGAAAATTATTCATCGTACGAAAAAAAAAGTACAGCATGAAATTTAGGATTTTCAACGTACTTTTCACTGAAATTTTTTACGAACTCCTCCAAAAGCTCTATATGCCATTTTCGGAGCAAATAATGTTTTGATATTTTTTTTCTCAGAATTGACATCTTCGATTTGTCTGTAATTTTAACAGTTTTTTACTTGATATATTTACAGACTATACAAAAATTGGCTTAGTGGAGAATCCATTCCTTCCCATGCGTTTTTCATCCTAAATGAATACACAAATTCCTCTGTGCATTAACAGGGTTGAGAGTATCCATAGATATTTTCTAAAGCCCGCATGTTTGTTTATTTTTTGTACTTTTTCAATTTTTCAAACTTTTTTCATTTTTATTTTTTTAAATATCGTTTTAATAAACTTTATCAATGGACCCATGTGCACCGATAAAGTCTATTCAAATTAAAGTCAAAGGCTACTCACGTCTCTCGATTGCAAAAAAGAATTAATTTATCCTCTTTGGATACACCGACGTTTCTATGGCCAATGAGTACTTTTTTAGTTCGATCTGGGCATGATTTTTTGGGAATGAAGCAATGACACTGCTTTGTTCCTGGAATCTTCTTCGCAGTATCAAAACGAGATTATTTTATTATTTTTCCCTGCCTACGATTAATAATGATAAAATATCAATATCTACGCTATTTCGCTAAATCACTCTATAATGATAGATTGTATCAATAAAAATGCATTTGAAATAATGGATTTCCACTGCGCCCATTTTTGTATAGTCTGTAAATATATCAAGTAAACAACTGTTGAAACTACAGACGAATCGAAGATGTCAATTCTGAGAAGAGAAAAAAACAAAACATTATTTGCTCCGAAAATGACATATAGAGTTTTCGGAGGAGTTTTTCAAAAATTTCAGTGAAAAGCACGTTGAAAATCCTAAATTTTATGTTCTACTTTTTTTTCGTACGATGAATAATTTTCGAGTTACAAAATAGGACAAACAAATATTTTGTATTTTTTCCAGCTAAAAAATGTAATTTAAACATCTGAAAAAAATCACAAATTTTCTTGATAGTTAGAACTACTTTCTAAAAATTTGTATGCGATTTTTGGCGATTTCAAAAAATAGGGTGGCTGACTTGACGTGGAATGCCTCATATGTCAGAATCGTAGGAGAGGCAGAAAAATGTATATAATTGAATTCCCATTTCTCACGCACTCGTGGAAAACATTCGCTGCTACCCCTTTCGTATACAAATTCCACTTTTTTCATTCCTCTTGAATTGCGAAGCCAGAATGATTCATGGGACGCAATGGGTTCCCCATGGTTTCCCACGAGACTCTGCGAGAGGTTCATTCAGCCAAGTTTGCACGAATTTCAATGGCGTTTTAATAATTAATCAAATGTCACGTAGTAGTTGATAAGGTTTGAGCAAAGTTGAGGGATTCTTTATCCACGAGGTAAAGCTGACCTCCATTGCACTGGTCTGCCAATAATTTTCCCAAAAACTCAATATCTTAATGGACATCATTAAAAATATTTTTCAACGTGTATTTTTCTTGCCTTTTTCACGAATACATTTTTTTTGTGTGAAAACTTTCCGTTATCTAAAATCAGCGGTAAATTTTGCTCAATCAATGATTCTGAATGGTTAAAAAAATATTTGCTCATTTTTGGCAGACTCACAACTGTTTTTCTAAAATATATGGGGCGTTCCATCCCAAATCGGACAGTTTGAAAAACTTTTTTTTTATTTCCTCAAATTTTTTATATTTTTTAATACCCATCAAAAGACCCTTCCTGTTGAATTTGGAGATTTTTTTGATTACCCGTTCGAAAGATATTAAATTTAAAAAAAACCGCTCTTTTTCGGTTTTTTTATCATAACTTCTTTAATAATGGTCCAAATTAAGTGTTTTTTTTTTCAACATTTTTGTTTTTCGTATGGTCTTTTCAATTAATGCCTTTTTGGCCTTTTCATTATTAATTTTAAGAACCTCTCAACAATAAAAAAGTGTCGAAAATAAATATTTTTTTCTGAAAAGGCCATAAAAAACAAAAATGTTGAAGAACAAAATTTGGACCATTATTAAAGAAGTTATGACCAAAAAAACCAAAAAAAGGAGCGGTTTTCTTTTAAAATGTAATATCTTTTGAACAGGTGATCAAAAAAATCTCCAAATTTAACAGGAAGGATCTTTTAATGGGTATGTACTAAAAAATATAAAAAATTTGAGAAAATTAAAAAAAAGTTTTTCAAACTGTCCGATTTGGGATGGAACACCCCATATATAAATGAGAGTCTCAAATAGAAGTAAGAAAATCTGTATTAGCACGAAAAATTTCTTAAACATCAATTACTATTTTAAACTCAGCGTGGCTTAAACCCTTAAGGCGATATTTTTGTCTGCTTGCAGAAATTTAAAAGTATTATTTTTTTAATTAAAAAAATACGTTTTCAAAATTGCTCGAATATTTTAGTAATTGTGCGGTCATGTAATATGGACCATTTTTTTTTCAGGTGAGTACCGAATATTAAGGATCGTTAGAACGTTTTCAAACGGATTCGTTCAAAGTGCGCTCGTAAATTGGTAAGTACTTAACCGTGACAAAGAAAATACGCCGACGTATTAAATAACGTGCAATTTTCGTTTTTCTCTCTTTTTCTCTCTTCGTCCGTGCACGAATATACCGGGAGAGACGAAAAAAAAATCAGTCGAGACATTTAGCGTGAAACGACTAGTATAGATCCGTTAGCTCACACTGAGCATATGTTTTTCATAATAGAACTCATTAGAATCAAATTGAATAATATGCCGATTGCAATTAGCGAGCCACGCGATAGTCACTCGGTCTCTTGCATCTCTTATTTTTCCTCCTCCTCTTCTTCCTCCTGAGCTTCTCGAAATTTCTCGTCGAAGCGTGTCCAGCGAAGAGAAGAATCATCGACGGATTATAATTAGACCCGCGTCTAATTATAATCCGTCTCCCTTCCATCGATAATGAAATCGTCTTTTTTTGAGACTTTTTTCTTCGACGTAAGAGAGCAAAGAGAAAAAAATTTGCCGGTAAAATGATGTTAACAGTAACGCAACCGTATACGGTGCATGTAGATATGGGCAATTCCACGCCAAATCGACATCTCATGTCATTATCAAAAATTTTCTGTGTCACGGACTTGAATACGTCTTGAATTATCTCCGAAATTTTTTTTATTGCTCTTTTCTTCTTGAATCTTGAAAATAAAAAAAAATTGCATTGATTCTACAGTTTAAGACATATAATTTTTAAGAAAACCGTAACATAATTTCGATATTTACCACATTTCCTCAAGTTTTGTAAAAATTCACAATCTGATATTAAAAAAATCTAAAGAATTGCGAAAAAATACTGAACATTAAAATTTGATGCTTAAAAAAATGTGATTAAAGGAGGGATATCACATTTATAATTTTTGCAAGAGATGTTCTAATTTATTCAAATAATAATTTAATTATCCGGATCCTACGGTGAGATTTTTCGAATTTCAAAAAATAACGTTCCTAGGGCCGCTTTTTCAAGGTTTGGGTTTATTTTCGGAGAGCATTTTCGAGCAGTAAAAATATTGGAATCGAATTTTGTCAATATTAGACGAGGGCTGGATACGTGGGCTGCTCATTTGACGTGAAATGTCCCATATATATTCAAGACATGCATTTTCGTGCCAGACTCGCTTCCCCGCTTGCTCAGACCTCGTGAACTTATTTCATATCCTCGCGCGAGTTTTTCAAAGTGTGTGTGTGTGTATTTAAAAAAAGGAAAAAAGTAAAGGAACGGATATACGGAGCGCATCCGCGAACGCTTAATTTACTAAATTACCCAGAAGCATCTACCCAGGCTCCGTTATATTAACCCTATTCTTCTTATTAGTTTAATTGTACTCGAGTGTGGATTTAATACGCTCGTGTAATCCTATTAATTTGATTTCACGTGTCGATTCTCGACAGTGATTTTTTGTTTAATATTCACGAGAAATTTTGAATTTCCCTTCCCGCAGTTGTACAGCGCAATATTTTCGAATATTCATTACTAATATAGTTTTCAGTCTTGTAATGCTTATTTCATCGTACTGGAAGTTGAAACAAATTTGTGTTCAATTTCACTCACATTAATTTCGTTTCAATTTTCCATACGATTCATACATTTGTAATAATCTATCACAGTGATTTCGGTCTATTTGAATTTAAAGAATATTCTCGATTTTATTATTTAATTCAATTAAATTACTTTATTAATTCAATTAAAATTGGAATCACTTTTAATTTTCTCAAATTAATTTCTCATCCATCAGTAATGATCGATTTCAAGTTTTCAATAATCTTTATCTTGAAAATAATCTATTGAAGTTAATATTATTTTATCCGATTAAATTATATCCCAAGAGCTCCAATGAATTTTTCTTGGTGACAAAATCTTATCATACTGAAAAAATATGAACTTGAAGTTCCGAACGGTCAAATGAACGAAAAATCGACAAATTTATTCTTACAAAGAACAATTTTGAGACTTTATTGAAACCTTGGAAATAATTCTTAAAATATCTTTGAATTTTTTAAGTTATTATTCACTAAAGAAAACTCTTCTAATTTTTCATTAAATCAATACTTTTTCTGATTTTGCGTTCAACTGAACGTTGAAACTTCAAGTAGATGAAAAAATAATTTCTTTCAATTTTATAAACTATATTCCAATTTATTCAATTCATTTGATATCCATCCCTAATGATCGATTCAAGTTTTTCGATGATCTATATCGTGAAAATAATCCATTGGACTATTTTTTTCTCAAATTATTTTGACTCAGCTATGATAAAATTTCCCTGACAACAGGACAGTCACCGTGTTACACTGAAAAAAAATCTAAATTATAGACTATTCCCATTTTAATTTTTGAAATTAATTTTTCTTAATTGATAATGATCGCTTCCAGTTTCTCAATGACCTATATCGTAAAAATAATTGATTGGATTTACTAATATTTTGACGAATTATTTTTTCATATACATTTTGCTTCATCTTCCGTCCGTTTAAATCTCATCCCAAGAGCTACGATAAAATTTTCCTCGCAAAAGGACGGCCACCTGTATGCCTCTTCCCCGAGGTATGCATTTTTTTTCCGCCTCGAGACAAACCATCCGAGTGGCCGGCTGGCCTACAAGCTTTTTTCCCTCCATTCAGCCACGACCCACGTGCACTTTGAAGACCATTTCCTTTTCTTTGTCCGCAATTGTGCAATTTCTCGTCATACAGCAATGTGCATTTATATATGCATATACAAATCGCGCGGGGCAGCTGTTAAACCTCTAGTCCCTCAGCTTGAGCACCACTCGATTGAATATTATCCGCCATTTTTCTATAATATATAATTTTTTTTCCCTTTACGTTTCGTTGAAATTTCTCGCATCGAGACTTGTATGACGCCTCGTCGTTGACGTGTCGTCACGAAGAATCATTCCTCCACGTTTGTACTCGTAGCTCACGAACCTCGGAGCCATTTTTCAATGCTCCAATGCATATACTCTAGGGTGGGTCAAATAAAATGATTAATTTTTTTTTCCTCCGATAACTTTGGAATTTTATTATACTCAAACCGTTGAGGTTAGGAGAGTTTTTTTAAGCACATTTTTACAGAACATTTGATGCTCTACAAAATGCTCTCTTGTGTCTAATCGATAAAACTAACCATTCAAAAAATAATCGGTGATAACAATCACTAATTATCGCCGATTATTTTTTGAACGGTTAGTTTTATCGATTAGACACAAGAGCGCATTTTGTAGAGCATCAAATGTTTTACAAAAATGTGCTAAAAAAACTCTCCTATCCTCAACGGTTAAAGTCTAATAAAATTCGAAAGTTAAAAAAAAAATTTCTATGTTATTTAAATGGGAAATAAAAATTTTTCATGAGGGACCTCTTAATTTAAATACGAAGGGCTAATACTTGCAAAGTTTTTTTTTGAGATGCCAAACAATACATTTTTCATTATGTCGAGAAAAATAAATTAGTCATTTTATTTGACCCACCCTAATATACTCACATTGATGTATACATACATAGCCAAGTGAATTATATGCAACGAAAGAGACCTCGCCCACGTGCCATTATCCCAAAGGGAATACATAAATGTCCGACTGGGGTCGCACGTCGAGATAACTCTGTTCTTACATTGTTCCACTCGTGATAATTTGTTTTCTCTTTTTTTTTTCATCAACACTTTGTCTCCATAAGCCATGAAGGGCGATTGCGGAAATTTCCTCGTCCGACTGAGCATTCTTGGCATTGTATTGTCGTCGTCGGTTCATAACCCGAATGTCTCAATAATTCACCAACGTTGTATGGACACCTGATGAGTTTTTAATGTGTAAAATGATCCTTGCAAAATTAATTTTTTCAAATCCAGCCAGCTTGATTTTTTTGGCTCAAGAATCGTTCGGCTTATCGCTCGAGATGATCTTTGTGATAGTTAAGAAAACAAAATGGGGTATCAAATTTTCAAAAAAATTTTGTTCACGTTGTAAAAGAGAAACTAGTCTGACCAAAGCTGAATCTGGATTACAGAGTTCCCATTTGACGTGGAAAAAAAATTGATCACAATAGTTCAGACCAATAAATCTTCGAACATGTTTTTGGTTCTCTCTGAAGTAAAATTTGCAATTGTAGTTCGATATTAATAAATTTAAGATAATTTTTTTATTAAAATATATTTGACGAATTCACAGGGGTCCATTTTATTAAATTTAGATTGTCAATGGAGAAGAAAAAAAATGGTCAACGTCCTAGTTGTTTTTTTTTTTTTTTTTTAATGAATGGTTCTAATTTGTAAATGATGAATGTAACCGTGAATATTTTACAATAAATTTATAGACTATCTATTGAGCACCAAAATTAGCTGTCATTCGTACAGATCGCACCAAAGTTACAAATTTATTGTACAAATAATTTTGGAAATAATGGTAATTGAATTTTGAATCATTGTTTGGAAAAAAAATTAAAAAAATATATACCTCGCTAAAATTCGTTCTAAAATAGTCGATATTTTTGAAAATCCATCACAATGAATATCTTTCTTATAAAATTTATCACCATTTTTCCGAACTCAAAGTGCCTCAATGTCTTTCTCGGATGAAGAACAAAGTTTCGCAATTCTCCAGTCCACCCAAAACAATGAGCGATCTTTCAAAAATCTTGACATCCTTTGTTACATTGTATTTCACAACCGTCGACGATTGAACGCCTCGTTGAGCGAAAACATCGTTGTAAAATAATTTAAGAAACAAAAAAAAACCACAATCACACGTATTCGTACAATTATGTGATAATTATTCGTGATTTGACCTTGACGCGATCCGGTCTGTCTGCCTTCTATTCGGAGACGGGAAATCGTTATACATTTTTTCGCTATGATCAGATTCTCGAGGTTTTACCTAAAAACGTCGTAAATGAGGAGAAGGGGAATAGATGTAACTGGGAAGTTACGCAAGACCGGAAATCGTGAGTGCATTACGACAGGAGAGAGAGAGAGAGAGGGGGGGAAGAAATAAAGCAGCGAGCAGTTGGACTCTTCTCGAGTCTTTTGCTCGTACAAAGGTGAACTCGTCGATGCTCGCGGCTCGTTTCCACACTTTTTTTCTCGTATTTTTGTTCTTTCTCCGCTCAACCTTTGCTAGGACGCCCGAGACCGCGGCTCCCCCATTGCTCTCTTCTCTTTTTTTTTTCTCAAGGTCAAGGCGAAGGTCTTCCACGACCACTCCTCCGCTTCCAACTCGATGGCCCGAACGAGCGTCCTCTTTGCTTCTTTTTTTTCTCTCTCCTCTTCTCTTTTTGCTCCTCTGCTTTGGCCAGCAACGCAACGTCGCGATTTCCTCAGCATTCGCCTTGAATTTTCATCCGTCGTCATTAGCACCTCCCGTTCCACAATTTCAATCGTTGAGGCGACTCACTCGCCAGACCACAATGTTGCTTTTTGCCAAAATATTTGTCCAAAAAAATTGGCAGAAAAGATTCAGGAAGTTCAAGATTTGAATGTACACAAATTTCCTTCAGCCGGAGGTATTTTCTCGTTAACCTCAGTTTTGGAAAGTTTTTAATCGCTTCGTTACGAATCGTGGAGGCAAACTTCTTTATTTATTTTTTTTAATTCTTTACTTTGCCCGGATGTCGATGAGAGCTCTTCTCCTTCGTGTCTAATCGAAACTCCCGAGTCAGCCAAGCTCGAAACTTGGTGTTTTTTTTTCTCTTCTTTTATTATTCCTTTCTTATCAGCTCGCCCCGTTGTACAAAACTTTTTCTACTGGCCGCGCACGATCGCGTGATGGAGCGATACGCGACGGCGAGAATATTTCCTCGTGTTCCTAAAATGTAACAATCGAAAGGTCTTCCTGGTGAGGAGCAAAAACCTCTCCGGAGAGTTTAGGAACGCTCTGCTTTCGAGTTAATTACATCGTTGAAAAAGGGGAGGAAAAAAATCCCTTCTTCAGGTGTTGACTTTTATGTTTCTGTGAGATATCGAGCCTCATCGACTTCGCAAGAGAACGAGACACGCTTTGCGTGTTTTTGTGTTTATTCGCTTTGTTAGACGATGCATATATAGGCACGTGTGTGCGTATATATATAAGTGGCCAATTATACATGCTCATCGGAGGATGGGACGCCATCAGCAAGGTCGTTTCTTTTGGTATGCGAGAATTAGAAAGTTTTGCCCGCCTTGGATAGATATTGGCTCTTCCTCTCGGTTATAAATTTTTCGTCTGCCTTTGGCCCTCCATCTTTATGGCTCATACAGGGCGTCCCATTTTTATCTTACACTGTTGTTGATGCGAAAAATAGTGCCCCGATCAAATATCGAGTCTAGTGAAATTTTTGGGGTTCACAGAGAGACGTTCGAAAGATTTTTCTGGGTCCGCAATTCAATATGGCGACGAAAATGGACAACATGTTTTTTTTAAGGGAAACATGACAAAAAATAATAATTGTTACACCAAAACTGACAAGCTTTGTCGGAAAGATTTTCTAACAAAATAACTTTGGGGTTGGAACACCATTTTTGACTACTTCGAAGATGTACCAGAAGGAGATTAAGGATGTATTGCCTATAGCTTCCAGCCAAAAATTGTATCTGATTGAAATTTCCGTAATTCGTGATACAATACAAATCTATCTAATTATTAATAAATTGTTGAAACAAATAATTACTCAATAATTTGTCGGTACATAAACGCTCAATATTTGTCGGTTTGAACATAAACATAAATGTTCGTTGAATACTTGTAAACCTGACCAATGGTCCATTATTTGACGTATCGAATGAAGAAATTTGTGCCGTTAGTTAGGACCCTTAAGGTGCTGCGGTTCTCTCATAAATCGATTTTTGAGTTCAACTACGCTGTGCACGATCCTGACCAAACCGCTTGACGGATCTTATCCTACGACATCTCATTTTCTTCGTAACACTTTTCCGGACTGCTTAAGCGCGCCACATTTTTTTTTCAGGTCTTCATTATGGAGTTACAGGCCATTTTTTGAATTTTTGAACGACAAAATGGGTCAAAAATTCAAAAAGTGGCCTGTAACTCCATAATAAGGATCTAAAAAAAAATGTGCCGCGCTTAAGCAGTCCGGAAAAGTGTTAGGAAGAAAATGAGACGTCGTATGATAAGATCCGTCAAGCGGTTTGGTCAGAATCGTGCACACAGCGCAGTGAAACTCAAAAATTGATTTATGAGAGAACCGCTGCACCTTAAGGGTTCCAGCTAGCGTCAAAAATTTCTTCATTTGATACGTCAAATGATGGACCATTGGTCCGGGTTACACGTATTCAACGAACATTTATATTTATGTTCAAAAATCAGCGTTTCGACGCTGACTCGTCCCCCTTAAACAAATGCATTAATTTTTCTGAACGCATATGAAATTTTTCAGAATTTCCTCTCCATGTTGAAATTTCCGTTTTGAAATTTTTCAAATGGCTGTATTTATGTATTTTTTGGCTCAGTGCCTTTGAAACTTTTCAAAGCTGACGATAAATCTGTACGTAAAAACATGTACAAAATTGGCAATTTTTTTTTGTATTTCCGATCATTTATATAATATTTCAAAATAGAGAGAAAATTCTGAAAAAATTCATATGCGTTCAGAAAAATTAACGCATTCGATTTGCTTAACAAAAAAAAAACTTACCGAAAAATTGTTGAATAATCATTTGTTTAAACAATTTATTGATAACTTTTAGGTAATATTATTATTGATAATTGTTGTTTATGGCATGCCAAATGTCGCTGAATTTTTTCAGATTTTTATTGCATCACGAAGTGCGGAAATTTCAATCAGATACAATTTTGGCTGGAAAGCTATAGGCTATACATATACTTAAGTCTTTTTAACATCTCGAATGTCAATTGTGCGTGTGTGTATATCTAATCGTAAGCGAAAGAATTCACGACGAACACGCCCAAATCCGTGTAATATTGCGAGAGACACGATGAATCATTCGCGTGGTAATCAATTTTGATCCTTGTTGGATTACGTCATTTTTTTTCTTCCCTCATAAAACTTAATTTTGTTGACGAATAATACGGCAGAAGTAGTTTAAAAAATTGGGTTGAGCTAAGAACTCTGAAAGATGAATATTCATCATCAAATTTGCAAAATTTGAAACCTTCAAAAGTTTGCACAAAATTTGCCATTTATTTTTTTCAAACCTCATATCAATGTATTTTTGTTCACTGAATACGAAACTATCAATGATTTCTCCAAAAACTCAAAATTTGTATGAATTTTTATAAAAAGAAGGCATTTTTTAGATTTTCCTTGCTTCTTTTCATGAATAAATTTGCATTCCCCAAAAACTCCGCTTGATTTGCATTTTTGTTGAAAAGAAAGAACTTAGAAAATCGCAAAAAAAAATGGAAATTCGTATGCTTTTAAAAATCTCCAAAAATCGATGATCCAACTTCAAAAATCTGCGAAAAATTGAAAAATTATCGTAATTGAATGAACTAAGTTAGGTTTAAAGCTCCAACGATTACGAAAAGAGTAAGCTCAAGTTGAAACCGGAAATTCACGTAGAAAAATAATTACAACTATAAGTGTAACAACTCTTAATACGAAGTTTAAATGTTTTTTAAAATATCGACCACTGGAAAATTATTTTTTTTCAGCCTAGCAGATACACACTTTCATTTTAGGACATATTTTCTAAATCCAATTTCTCTACGTTTTGTTTCGTTTTAACGATATCGTGAATTTTAATTTTTTTTTAACAATGTTTTCTTCACGAGTCAGCGTTATACAAGATAATTTCCACACGCGGTTCATATTTATATATTCGCCGCGTAAAGAAATATCATTGTACGGTAAAATTCTTGATCCGTTGTGCTTAAGGGCGCGTCGGATAAGTGAGAGCCTGGGAAACAAGATAGGCGCCAAGGTCGAAGAAGTAAATCGATCGATTGCGAGTTCGAGAGCGGCTTCTTTACCTTCGGCAAATTCCAGTTTATATTTCATATAGCTGTATCCGTATAATATGGACTAGAAAAACGCTGATGTATGCTTCTTCGGCGCACACGCAAGTCCATCGATATAAATATATGGTTTTCATGTCGAGAGCGATTAACTCTGAGCTCGGATGAACGATTTGGAGTAAAATCCTCTTTGGGCTCCTTTTTTGCTTTATCGTCTCCCGGAATTTTCGATGTAGGGTAAAAGCCGGATAGTTGCCACACTTAAGGAAAAAGCTCTATTACTTAAAAATTAAATATCCACTGACAATATGCTTCGTGTATATTAAAACATTGGTCTTTAATCTCTCATTGTGCACTATTTTTGTAAACCCAATTAATATTGTTTTTGAGTAAATCCCGTTTCATTTGACCTCTTCAAAGAGAGATAGTTGCCCAACGTCGAATATACTTCGAAGGAGTTTATAATTAATATTAAGTTACAGATTATTTTATTTTATTATATTTTTTTAATTTTATTTTTTTATTTAGATATTTTATTATCAATTTTATTATTTAATAATTAATAATTTCACTATTTTTTTAAATACCTTTAATTAACAGTTTTTCTTTCTTATCTAGTTCTTTAAACGCTAGTGCTAACTTCGGTCTAGCACGGACCACGCCTGGGTTTTTGTCATATTGCCGTTAGGGGAACTAACCGGAAAAGAATTTGGGGCGACTATCCTTTTCGATACGGATACTTGACCTTTTTATTAAAAAAATGAATAAAAACTATTTAACAATATACCGTATCAGACCGTGTAGTTGAAACTCTAATGCACGCGAGGAAACAAATAGTTGACTGAATCCTCAACCATAACATTATTTATTCAATAAAAATGAGTAATCAATATTAGTACAACGCTCGTCGACGAGGTCTCACCGCGGAAGATTTTCGCTCATTCAGGACGAAACTTGTGGGCCCTGTCCTATGTCTTTAGGGCATTGAGGCCTACGAGGGCATATTAATAATTACAGAAAAGCGCTAACGCTAGGGACATCTCTAACATAGTGTATTAAAAACCGGGGCAACTATCTTCCCGGGGCAACTATCCGGCTTTTATGATTTCTGCGAATGGTCAATCATTTAAAATCCTCATCAGCTTCAAAACCACGAATCACTTTTTTCCAGTCACTTTATTAAAAAAAATCAAATCGATTCATTTTAAAAATCAAATTAATTTTATCAATTTACCTTTATTATTAACTTAAGCTAAAAAATTGTGTAGTCCTCGTTGCTCCATTTCCAATCTTTTCAAAATGTCCTTGAATGACATCCTGGGAGAATCCTCAAAATAAATTTGTCACTATCATTTCACTGATCGTCATTTTAATAACGACTTACAAAATGTCTAACAAAATTTCCTTGATCGAAAATTGTCCTCAAAGTGAATAATGTTCTCGAGAGAAATTGAAGAAGGAATCAAGACACTTTGTCTCGATTGCCAAACCGCAACCTCCCTTCCGTTTTCCAGAGACGAGGAGAAATCGAAGTGTGGAATGAGCACGTGTGCAAATGTGTGTGTCCGAAGGTGAGAGTGTTGGGGCGGGTAAGAGGGTTTTTCGCAGTCGCAGAAAGGACTTTCCCACGCGTGGAGTTGGCTATACATCCTCCGCGCAAACCCTCTCCATAGTGGCGGTTTTATCGATCGATGAGGGGAAAAAGAGGGATAGAGAGGCAGAGGGGTTGATGCCGATGTTCAGTGCGCGAATGTGGTAGCCATTTGCCGGCGTCGCGACGTCGTGTCTTCTCTCGCAGATAGATAGAGAGAGAGAGAGAGTACGGGCGGAGGTTCACTGCGCCCTCTTCGACTTCCGAAGACGCCTCTGAAGTCGTCCTCGAATAATCTTCGCATCGTCTCGTCTCACAAGCATTTTCCATCATTTTTCTTTGCATCTTTCACATCCCCTCAAACCCCTTCAAATCCTATTTTAAAAAAAAGACAAATCGCGAATTAAAAAAACAATTAAATAATGTGGTGTTGCAAACGCGTCGATAATTCCTCTGACTGGCCAATCACCAACGTTCTTCGAGGTAAAGAAAAAGCACGAAATCTCAACGCTTTCTTGCTTTTCGGCAGGGATGCGAAATTTTTAATGAAAAAATAATGCATTAATCATTAATTTGTTAATGGCAATTATTTTCATTAACCATTAACGTTTAATCGTTAATGGAAATATTTTCCATTAACCATTAATTGTTAGTGGTCAATGAAAATAATTTTCACTAACCAATAACATTAAATGATTAATGGAGATAACTTTCATTAAACATTAACATTTAATGGTTAATGGTAATAATTGCCATTAGCTATTAAAATTTAATGGTTAATGGCAATAATTCCCATTAACCATTAACATTTAATGGTTAATCGAAATAACTCCCATTAACCATTAACCTGTAATGGTTAATGGAAATTATTTCAATGAATCAATAAAAGTTAATGGTTATTGAAGAGGTAAATGCATTTAAAAAAAAGTAATGTATTATTTGCAACCCTGCTTTTCGGCGAACGTCGCGCTTTTTTCCAAATTCTTCTAAGCTTTGAAACATACTTTCTCGCACTAAAATTTCTCACTCGTAAAAGAAAGATGCTTTGCCGTCGTTTTCTTGCCAACTTTTCTTTTTTCAATCTTCGTTCTCACTCGCTTTTGTCTCGATTTGCGATTTATACGACCGAGTGAATTTTTTGCAATTGGGAAAAACATCGGATCTCGAATATCGGGCGATAAGCTTGTATATTTATCGAAGCCCCAGAGGCGAGAGGCCATTCCCGGACGCATAAAAAAAACTTCTCGTTCTCTTTTAATCCCATTTCTCATGTTCTCGAGACTTTTAAAGTTATTCGATTTGATACGCCAACTTGCGGTATTGTGATGCAACGCGATTATTTATCTGTACATATGTGTATGTGTGTGTGTATATATATATATATATCGAGGAGAATCGCGTCCCCAGACAGCGCGGCATAATAATACGAAGAGTGAATGAAATCGAGAGGCGAAAAGTTTCGCGGAATAACGATTTATTCACCCACGTGTCTCGTGTACGTTCATTGATTTTTTGAGTTTTATTACATTTTCCTTTTCTTCGTCTTTCTACATTTAACACGTGACGCGATGATTCGACGTTCGTTCCTCATCACCCACATTTGTATCTCGCTCTTTTATTCGTATTTTATATTCGCATTGCTCGCCGATTACGATCTAATGGGACGATCGTGTGGCGCGTGGCCTCGTCCATTTATTTATCGTGCTCATTCTACGTACAGAGGAGAGACTTCAAAATAGTACATTACGATACGAGTGCGATGAAACTTTTTCTCGACGAGTGTGAGTTTGCAGAATGCGCCGAAGGCGAATGCTGCAATCACACGAGTTGAGAAAAAGTTTCTCGCACGAGTATCGTACAAAATTTTATCGCACAAGTGCGTAAAGTGCCCGCTTCTCGCACGCGCAGCGAAGCATGCGAGAAGTGGTCACTTTACGCACGGAGTACAATAAAAGATCTTATTCCACTGAAATAAATCATTCACCGTTTCTACAGGATCTTGAGGAATCCCTGAATTTTGTGGCGATGTTCAGTAGAAATGTGGGACAACTATGAAAATTATAACTTCAACGGTGCTAATTACTTTTTTAGAGTTGCAACTATAATTTGTATGGTTACGGTTGAGATTTTATTTTAATTCGCGGTTATAAGATGAAAGGGTTCTGAGACACTGTAAAATTTAATTAATTAATTAGTTTATCCCCATTTTGGTTAATTTAATTAGTATATGATGAGTTAACCTAGAAACTCATAAATGGGTTTAATTTCGAGACGAGACCAACTTTAAACTATTTATACGCTCGTCACATTCTGAGGGATGTTATCAACTCAGGATCTGAACCATAATAAAATTCGAGTCGATGGTTTCGATTTTTAATCGGTGTTTTCCAAACTTGAACATTTTCAATCCTGTTAATTTTTATTGACCCGAATGAGCACTTTTTTGAACAGTATAATGGCATCCTTTCCAAATAGTCCTTTTTAAAGTCTTGTTTGCGTTTTGGAAATTAGTCGATTTAAAAAAATCTGCAGTTTTTTTATTAAGGGGTAAGCCAGTGTTGGAGGTGAAAATATTGTCAATGTCAGAGACTTTATTTCGACAAACATAAGTTATTATTCAAGGATCGGGTTATCGATATTTTATTAAGTATACATTCAACTTATTTCATAGCAATTTTATTGAAAAATCTAAAAAATCGACAGATTCGAAGATATTATCTTAACGCCAAAAAAAATTGTTTTTTTCTGTCACATTGAAATCTTAGTGAATTGTTTATCTGAAAATAAAAAAATAATAATAATCAATAGAAATAAAAAATAAGAATGCGTAGCCATTTTTTTCTCATTATTTCGCGTGCCTAATGCCAAAAGGACCTATTACAGCAAGAAGATAGGGGTCCATGCCAAAAGGGCCTATAAAAAATTTTTTTTTTGCCATTCTTCTTAAAATTGCTTGAAACGTGAAGATCTGTAAAAAAAAAAATTTTGATGTACTAAAACCAAAAGGGCCTATCTTAAGACATAGGTCCTTTTGGTTTTAGGAAATTGTCAGCCTAAAACCAAAAGGGCCTATAAAAAAAATCAAAATTTTTCAAAGTTTTGAATAGAAATTGCATACCAGAGCATTTTTTTTTTGGAAAAATTTTTTTTTTTTTTTTGGAAAAAAAATTTTTTTTTTTTGGAAAATTTTTTTTTTTTTTTTTTTTTTTTAAAGTTTAAATAATTTGTTATTGTTTATTTGTTTCAACATTTTGTTATTTTTTATTTGTTTAAGCAATTTGTTTAAACGTTTGTTTAAATTATTTGACTTGTTTTCATTTTTTTTTTTGCAAAAAAAAAGTTGAAGTAATTTGTTATTGTTTATTTGTTTCAACAATTTGTTATTTTTTATTTGTTTAAAGAATTTGTTATTGTTTATTTGTTCAAACAATTTGTTATAGTTAACAAATTATTTAAACAAATAAACTATAACAAATTGTTGAAACAAATAAATAATAACAAATGATTTAAACTTTTTTTTCCATATAAAAAAAAAAAAATTTCAAAAAAAAAAAATTTTCAAAAAAGAAAGATTTTTTTCCAAAAAAAAAAAAAAAAATTTCCAAAAAAAAAAAAAAATTTTTCAAAAAAAAAAAAAAAAATTTTTTTTTCAAAAAAAAAAAAATTTTTTCCAAAAAAAATTTTCAATTTTCTTAGCGGAAAGTAAAAAAAAAAATTATAGGCCCTTTTGGCTTTAGATCACTAAATTTTCAATGTCCCAAAGCCAAAATTTGAGACATAGGCCCTTTTGGCTTTGGAAAATTTTTTTTTGTCTTTAGGCTTAGAAAATGTTGGCAAAACGATTGGCGCAAAAAAAAAAAATTATAGGCCCTTTTGGTTTTGCAAAGCCAAAAGGGCCTATAACTTTTATAGGCCCTTTTGGCATTAGGCACGCGATTTACAAAATGGCGATGGATTGAAATTTTTTCCTTCTGAAGGCACTTTATTTTATTCAATCAGATTTTTAAAAGAGTATTTATCAACATTATTGAAATAGGCTACGTACAGATTTAGACGCTGCGATTACAAATATTAACAAGAAAAACAATTGAAAATCGACTCATAAATTGTCGACGTTGGGACAAATGCAAAAAAAAAAATATTATTATTCTTTTCAGTGATTTTTTTCGCTTAAAAAATAAAATTTTCGCCGATTTTTTGTATTTTTCGCTCCTCGAATCGATTTTACGATAACGGCAATAAAATCTGATTTATTTCACTCTCTTCTCCATCGAGAAACTAGGAAACTCGTGTATGTCACGCGATCCGCATAAATTCGTCACAAACTTAACCTTTACTATCAAAAAATAAAATCCTTTTTTCTCATGATACTAAATGGTGTGAAAAGCGTTCTGAAACTTCGAATTAATTTGAGTCCTCGAAACGTGTGAAAATTTTAATAATCGTCAAAAGCAACCGCAAATTAATGGAAAATCATTCATCAGTGACTAAACATCTTCCGGATTCTTTATTCCTGTCTTAAATCCAGATGATTATCTCATGAAACCGTCGATTATTTTTTTTATTATTTTATTATTATACTTTTATCATATCTCGTATGGAGACGTGGTCGTCTCCGATATCCCTCGCGGCCAATTAAACCGGACGTTTCGCGGTGGCGGCATATCATCCCGTAATTGGATGAAGACGTTACGGAGTAAAAGAGTGACAAGTCTCTCCCTGCTCTCTCCTCCACGTCATTTGTAAAGCGCATACGTACGAGCGAACATAAATATATATCTATATCAATGTATGGGATATTCCATAGAGGAAGTGAGTCAACTCATGATGAAAATAGGCCGGCGTTAAGGCGGTATTTTGGTCTGAAGACATACATTTTGTGCGTTTTGTCGAGCTCGATAAAAAACAAATAATGTTTTTACCATGCCTTTTTTACACCATATTTATTAATATTTTGAAAAGTAACAAAAGAAATTTTCGAGAAAAAAAATGAAAATTAAATAAGTTATAAGCTGACTAAGTTATGGCTAAAAAGGGACTTTGATCACTGAAAAATAGGAAAAAAAAAATTGGCAAAATGGCGGTGTCTGAACAAAAAAAGGCGGTTTTCGACTCTTTTTTTTCATAGTTTTTAATTTTTTCACAACAGTAAAAAAAATAATTTTGATACAAAAATAGTAGGGGCAATAGAGAGATATACATTGAAGATTGGTAAAAAAATTTGAAGTAAATCGGTTGAGTAGAACTTGAGATATAATCATGTCAGCCGTGTTGAGAAAAGTAGTTTTGAGAAAAATTTTCAATTTGGTCCACTAAAATAGCTACACCTCCGTAAATTATTGAAATTCGAAACATTTCATTTCGAGGATATATTCATAAAGATCTAAACTTCAAGAATATGCAAAGAAAAATTGATCTTTTCAAAATTCTAGCCCAGAATACTCCCTTAATTCAAAATTTTCCCCAGCATTATTCTGCATGAAGAGAGTCCTTCTAATAGTGGAAATATCTTAGAAAATAAATTCTAAACCATCTCCAAAATTTCTTCCAGGAAAATGAAAAAAAAAATTTCCCTCATAAACACGGAATATCCCGTACATTTCTCTTTCCACTCTCATTTCTCCATCAACTTCGCCGTCTCATCTCAAAAGTCTCACCATTCTCGCGCGACTCTTAACATTTTATTTCATGCACGATCAGCGGCGTGTGTACGTCTCTCGCACTTTGGCGTTTATGAAAAATAATGCGCGCGAGACATTTGGGCCTTTTTTCCTCTCCATCGTGCTTCGCGCGTCGACGTCACGTCACAACGCGTCTCGAGAGACACGCTCGGCATCGTCGAGCTGCAAGAAACACACACACAGAGCTCATTCGTCGCGTGGGTCAGTTATTTTCGTATCCGAGCTTTTGCGCGCACCCTCCCATCGTCCGCTCGTCTCTTCCTGCCACTCGCTCGTTTAAATTCCATACTTTTGCTTCTTCTTGCAATTCCCTAGCGCGTTCTAACGTACTTGGACTCCATTGACCCGAGGTAAAGCTCAAAGTATCGCGTTAACGGTGATTTCAGCAAAAAAATAATAATTTTCAATCTTTATTACTGAAAAATCGATGTAAAATATCGATCTATCGATCAGTTTATAAATTGAGCCATTGAGGGAATCGTCAAACTGTCGATATTATCGAGATATCGATGATCATAATGATAAATCGATAATTATGGTGAAATACCGATTTTATTGAAAAATCTATCATTACAATCAAGGCGGAGTATCGATTCTATTGAAAAATCGATAATTATGGTGTAATATCGGTTCTATTGAAAAATCAATAATTACAGTGAAATATCGGTTCTGTTGAAAATTCGATAATTACGGTGTCATATCGATTCTATTGAAAAATCGATAATTACGGTGAAATATTGATTCGATTGAAAAATCGATAATTATGGTAAAATATCGATTCTATTGGAAGATCGATAATCACGACGAAATATCGATTCTATTTAAAAATCTATAATGACGGTTAAATATCGATTATTATCGAGACATCGATTGGAAAGTCAGGATATTGATTCGATCGTGACATTTCTAAGAGATTGCAAATATCGATTTTATCGCTACAACAGTATTTTCTTCCTTTCCGGCATCATCGAACAAAAATAATAAATTTCAACAATAATTTTGCGATAAATTGACACATTACAAAAATTTCCCCAAAAGCTTTTAAGGCTAATTTGAAAATTACGCGAATTAGATTGTGTCAAAAATTTCTGTCATTTCTGGGTCATTGAGAGAGATCGTGGAATAAAAGCATGAACCTTGACACGGTTTTTCATTATATTCACGCAATCGATCGTTACACCGGGTTCGCGTTACGATAAAGCGAATAAAATAGTCCCTTTAAAAGCTTCTATCAACGCTTTGACTTTGCAAAAAGCCAACCGAGACGAGATCGTTGATGCAAAAGTTTTGGTGCAAAAAAAAATTAAAATAAAAATCAACGATCTCGTAGATGATTGCCAAGAGTCACGAGAAATTCTCCTCGGCCCTTCTCTGTGAGGATTCTCGTGTATGTACATAATTATAATGGCTGTATAATCGAGTGGAACGAGAGATCGTTCAATTTCTCAATACAGGAGCATCGATGCGAGGCTCGTTAATCAATCGCGGTCAATTTCTCACTTTCATTTACCGCGAGTTCTCATGTCGATGGGAAATTGGCGAGAAACGGCGTTGAAAATGTAAAATCGTCGAGTCGAGAGGAAGAAAAAGAAACAGAGAGAGGGAGAAAGAAAAACTAGAATTCATCTCCGTACTTTCCCTCGTCAACGGGTTAACGTATTTGCACTTTGAATAATATATATTCATGCACACATGATAATTATCATTATTAATTGTGAAATGAAAAGGATAACGACGTGCATTGTATCTCGGTAGACATTTGCATTTATTTTCCCGTATTAAAAATTGAATGTGTTCATAATTAACTCGGCAATGTTATTAAACTCTATCACCGTCCACGTTCACTTTTTTTTTTGGTCTTTCTAACTCACATGTGTGTTTAATGTATATATATATATGTGCCTTTCTCAATAGGAAATTCGTGAGAGTCTGCATATACACTCCCGCTCAAAAGTTTGGAAACACCAGTCAATATTTCTTGCCGCACCAGAAGTTGCATAACTCGGTAAAAAAAAAAGATAATCAAATTTTAAAAAAAGCGTTTTCACGGTAAGGAATTCAGCTTTATTTTGCTTTTTTTAAAAATATTTTTTATAATTTTTTTCGATCCGGTACGCATTTTTGTACGCGACCGTTTTTTTTGCCTTTTTTTCGGCCATCGCGGATTGGGCGCAAGAATTTAAGGACGTTTTTTTTGTCTTTTTTTTAAATCTAAGGTACATTTGAAAGGGGTCAGCAGACGCTCTATTTTTTTTTTTTTTTTTAAATTTTCGTACGATTTTTTCTCGCAAAGTTATTTCACTTTTAGCTAAAAAAGACAAATGCTGAAAGATGCAACCTAACTAAAAAACTATAGAGTTTAAGAGAAAATTTTACGTATGAAAAAAGTAGCGCATGTGTACACGGAATCGTCTAGAATGATGTCAGAATTTTTCGATGACATTTTTTTAAAACTATTTTCGCTCGAAACTCTGATGATGACGTCCTAGCGAAAAATTGTATCTCATTGAAATTTCCGTACTTCGTGATACAATAAAAATCTGAAAAAAATCAGCAACATTTGGCATGCTATAAACAACAATGATCAATAATAATTATTGATCATTGTTCATCATTGCTTAATAAATTGTTTAAACAATTTGTTAATGACTTTTGAGCAATATCATTATATTGATTATTGTTGTTTATAGCATGCCAAATGTTGCTGAATTTTGTCAGATTTTTATTATACGAAGTACGGAAATTTCAATCAGATACAATTTTGCCCTGGGAAGTCATCATCAGAGTTTCGAGCGAAAATAGTTTTAAAAAAATGTCATCGGAAAAATTGGAAATAATTCCAAGCGATTCCGTGTATACGTACGCTACTTTTTCCATACATGACATTTTCTCCTAAAATCTATATAGTTTTTGAGTTACGTTGGATTTTTCAAAATTTGTATTTTTTAGCCAAAAGTGAAATAACTTTGCGAGAAAAAATCGTACAAAATTTTTTTAAAAACGAAAATGGAGCGCCTGCCTACCCTTTCAAATGTACCGTAGATGAAAAAGACAAAAAAAATGTTCTTAAGTTGTACGCCCAATTCGCGATGTTCAAATAAAGGCCAAAAATCGGTCACGTACAAAAATGCGTACCGGATCGAAAAAAAATCATAAAAAATATTTAATAAAAGCAAAATAAAGCTGAATTCCTGCCCGTCAAAACGCTTTTTTAAAAATTCAATTATCTTTTTTTTTTGCAACGGAGTTTTGCAATTTCTAGTGCGGCAAGAAATATATTGACTAGTTCTCTGAAACTTTTGAGCGGGAGTGTATGTTTGAATAAATATAGGCTCAGATCGATTCCGGGTCGAAGGACACCCGCGCCTTCACCGGTATGCAGCAACGCTAATCTAATCGCAATATTATTGCAGTTAATCTTTCTCTCTCTTACTTTTATCTCTCTCGGCAGCTCCTGGGAGGCTTAATTGCTCCTGGCTTTAAAAGAGATACCGGTGTCCTATACGAGAATCATACTTTCCCCATGTTTTATATATATATATTTCTCTTTCTCTCTTGATTACGCTCACGATACTATGAATCGGAGGAGAAGAGAATGCGGCAACTTAAATGCCCCGTGATTTTATGTACAGACAGACGGACATAGACACGTTGCACCGCAAGACCGAGATTGATTAATCGATTGACCCCGCCAAAACGCTGTTACGAGACAAGTTCGACGACTTTCGACTCCTTTCTCTCTCTCTCTCTCTCTCTCTCTCTCTCTCTCTCTCTCTCTCTCTCTCTCTCTCTCTCTCTCTCTCTCTTTCTCTTTCTCTCTCTCTCTCTCTTTCTCTCTCTCTCTCTTCTCTCTCTCTCTCTCTCTCTCTCTCTCTCTCTCTCTCTCTCTCTCTCTCTCTCTCTCTCTCTCTCTCTTTCTGTCTTCTCCTTTCTCTCACTGTCTTGATTTCTCGACAACGACAATCTCATTGATTGTACTTTGCCGATTTAATCGACGTGATTCTCTTTCCTCTTTTTATTGCAAAAACCAAACAGCCAATCGCTCAGTTTTCGCAAGCAGATATTGCGCAAATTGCAGAAGCCTTTGGCTCGAACGAGAAAAACGAGATCTTTTTTCCTCGCACTGAAAAAAACGTACTGCCGCAGTGGCTATTTTTTGGTAAGCCTCCGCAAACTTTACCGCTACGGTCCCCACCAAAGCACAACTGTGAGCCGAGCCATTTCGTATCGGCCCACGAGCTATATTTTAGTTTGCTGACGGTGGGCAATCGCGATTTGCGCACGGTGGCCAACCGGCATGCTAATCGTAGATAAACAATATATCTGGATGGAAAGTATATCCTGTTTTCTTATTCAACCAGATATATGCCGGATAACCACCGTATGAGAAAAATATATATTCATAACCTAAATATTCAATCGATAAGGATTATTAATTAAAAATATTATATTTTTTAATTATTAATCGTTATTGATTATTCTCGCGTGATTGAATTGAATATTTAGGTTATAAATGTATGTAATATCAAATATGAAAATAATGAAAATTTAAATAACAATAATATTAGGAAAATGAGTAACAGTTTGATATTAGACGTAAGAATGTATTTCAAAGACAACATAAATTATTACAAAAAGTAATTAAACATAATATTATTGTGACATCACACGCTCGCGACGCTCACATGCATACTATAGCGCCTATTCACTGGTATCGGCAAATCAGCTATATAAGGTAACGCTCTAGCGCCAGTTTTAATGCTTGAAACGGCAATATCATTGTAGCCGTACTATGAAGTATTAAAATTTGGCGATCGGGGCAGTACGTTTAGCTCGAGTTACCACCAGCTGACAGCTAAACAAAATACCGTTGCTGCGGCAGACCAGTACTTTTCAGTGCGTGGTTCTTCTTAATTCACGATTGTCTTTGGATTTTGCAATTTTCTATTCACAACAACTTTATGAATAAATTTTTTTTTGTTCTGGTCTTTAAGGTCTTTTGATCTTTAAGGGGTTATACGCAGTCAGGAGTTCGCAAAAAGCGGTTTTTGAAGAATTTTTTCTAGAAAGACATTTTTATTTATTGACGTAAAAATTTATATCTCCATTTTTGTAACTTTTAATTCTATTTCGGTATTTTTCTGTTTCAAAAATAATGATTTTTGAAGCCGTTGTAGACGATCTCCGGGAAGTCTTCTAAAAAAAGGCGTCTTGCGGTGAGCACGATATCTCAGAATTGGATCGTTTAAAATTAAAAAATAAGAAAGATTTTGTTAATATAAGGTACAATCTAGTATTTAATCGAAGGAACAAGCAAAATATCAATTTTCAATAAAATGGCGGCTTCTCAGCAAAGAAATTTCAATTTTTGATGAAATTTGTTGTCTTAAATTGTTTATAAAATGGAAAATATTTATCGGTATAAAAACCTTCGATTAATTTCTTAAAAATATATTTATAAAGCTTGTGTAAAAAATTGAGACTGATCGGTTATTCCGTTTCTGAGAAATCTTGCTCACCGACTCTCTAAAAACACAGTTTTTGGAAAAATGCGTTCAAAGTTTTAAAAACAATTATAGTAATTACGGGTTTACAGATATGCCGATAACTTCAAAAATATTTGTCGGATGAACATGAAATGTTCTGTTTACATACTTAAATATATGTACATTAAGAAAATGACATTTAAAAAAAATCGATTATTTAAAAATCCTGACTGCCGCTAATGCCTTAAAACAAAATGCAATTATGGTGATTGAATATAATGAAGGGATTTTTGCTGGAGGATTTTTTTTTATAGATTAAGATTTTTATAGTGAAGATAAGATATTTCAGATTGGAGAATTATTTTGATTATTTTTCCAAAATCACTAAATTAAATCGCACAAAAAATCAAGTACTACTCAGATACTTTTTTAACGTCCAAAACCGTTTCCGGATTTTTTTTTCAACGAATAATTTCAATTATAACACCGTCGCACGTTCTTTCAGAAAAGAAAAGATTCTGGGACCTGAAGATAATTATTTTATCTCGGTTGGTCTATTAGCGAAAATTTTTTTTTAATAACAAAAATCTCATAGATTTCTGGTACATCTCTTTTATTTTGCCATTTTTTATTCACAATAATGTGGCTTCATCTTGCAAAGACATACAATTTTCATGATTGAATAACGAGGGAATTTTTTAGTGAAAGTTTTTTTTTCACATATTATAAAATTAAGATGTAGTAATGAAGAGAAGATATTCCAGAATAGAGAATAATTTTTCTCAATTTTTTCAAAAGTCGTAAATTAAATGAACATCGAAGGGTATTCCTGTTCCCAGATTTTTTTTCCTACCGAATGAATTTAATTATAATGTCACGGTACTTTCTTTCGAAAATAAACAAGTTCATCAACTCGAAAGTACCTTTATCTCTGTTGAGAAATTGGAAAAGAACTTTTTTTTTTCTTCAATGGCAAGAATGGTAATTATTCCGTCTCCAAAGTGTGTTTATTATCTCGTCAATTTCTGGTACACGATTTCTGAGTTGCACGCTTAATTTATCGTATACGCAGAGAGGAAACACGCGTATCAGCGCTGCGCTTTCACGCGAGTTTTCCCTTTTAAACTTTCATGCTTCATAAGCCACGACACGTACTCGTCGCTTCTTTGCAGGCTCCTTGTCGATTATCGAATTATAAATCCCCTCTTTCCTCTCCGGAATCGTACGGATCCCGGAACGAATAAATGAATGAACGATTCTCTTGCAATACAATTTCGCTCCTCGAGTCTCCTGAGATAATGACCGTTGAGGAGATTGCGCGGATTAATACATATCGTGGCTCTTTACGTGCGAGAGCGTGAAACTTGATACGGCAGCGAGAGAGTTTAATAGTCGGAGATTAGCGCAAAGGCGTGTGCCGACTTTTTCCACATATGCTGGTATAATTCTTCGTCACGTGGGTCATTAGATTCGTTACGTCCTTGATAAGAGAGCTCTAATTGCACGCTATCGGTCTGCGAATTGTGCGAAGAACGCGATTGCCACCGTTCGCACGATCGTATCCACCTTTTTTTGTCCCTCGTTCCCTCAAATTATTTTTTGTCATGCCAATAAGGGGATATTTGCGAAAAAAAAAAAATTATATATTAATATCAGAATAGCACTATAATTTCTCTCTGTAAAAACTCGTTGAAATATTTCGCAGCTGCTCCCGAATAATTTAATTCGCTCTATCATTCGGTTTTTGCTCATTTTTTATTTTTTTATTTTACAATGCAATTTGTCAATTTCGGCGCAAATTAAGATTGAGCGAGAAAAATGTCTCCACTTGGATTGAGTTGAAACCTTTTTTTTTTTAATCCATTCCGGAGACATCTCCGCCCTCTTCAATGCTCGGGATGTGGGTAATTTATAAATGCGGGCTAAACGGAATTCGCTATGCCAATCTCGCGAAGAATCTTTGCGAGAATGTAGGCAGAGGCGAGGAAAGTTCTAAATTTATCCATTAGGGGAAAAATCGATTCGCAACCCTTTCGCTTGCCATTTTTGAATTCGATTTCCTGCCGCAGGTTCCGGCAAGGCTCTTGGGAATTTACAGTGTGTTAATTATATTCGTGGGTCGAAAAAGTGGGGATCGCACTGACCGTCAGTCGGTTCGTAGGCTTTCAAAGATAGCGAGAGAATCGCGGGCAGATTTTCTTAAGAGTCCACAGACGGCGGCGCTCCCCGTTCGTATCGCAAAGCCTATCCACAGTTTTTCACGGAGATTGTTGTCGGTTCGCCGCTGAAGGCAAAGAAGAAATCTACGAAGATAATTTCGTACAGTTGCTAACGACCTGCACAGCGCGAGGGAGAAAGTAGAGGCCTTTTTTGTCACGATTATCTCGGTCGAGTTTGTGTTTATTTTTCCAGACGATAATTTTTTAGATGAGAAGATTTTCAAGAAAATATTGAAATTAATAATTATGATTTTTCCATGAATTTATAATTTTTAGAGAAATATTTGAAAATTGTGCAATCAGAAATTTGCTCAAAGCTTTAGGATTTTTGTTTATCGTTTGCTGAGACTCTATTTTTCAATATAAATATTAATCAATAATAATAAAGATTTTTTTAAAATGAGGAAACTATGGGTAAATATTTTCATTTGCATGAAACATTTTTCAAAAATTCAAAAAGATTTCGAACGTTTTGGGGTTGTTCAAATCAAAATCTCAATTTTTATTTTTCATCCAAACAAAGTTCTCTTAAAGGGATTTAATTATTGTTCAATGTTTATTTAAATGAATGAATTCATAATTTTTAGAGAAGTATTAAAAAATCGTGTAATTAGAAATTTGCTCAGAGATTTCGGATTTTTGTTTATCGTTCGCTCAGACTATCTTTCGATATAAATATTAATTAATAATAATAAATAATATTAAATTCTTGTTTAATAAGAAAGCGATGGATAAATATTTCAATTTGTATGATTTTTTCAGAATAAAAAATGACATATTTTACAAAATCTGAATATGTCTAACGATTCTTGTCAAATTTTATTCAAATCATTATTGCTCCTTCCTCAGATCATTAGTGAGATTATTAACGAGCATTTTTCAAAAATTCAAAAAGATTTCGGACGTTTTGGGTTTACTGAAATCAAAATCTCAATTTTTATTTTTCATCCAAACAAAACTTCCTTTACTAAAGAGCAAAGGGATTTAATTATTGTTCAATGTTTATTTAAGTGAATGACTTCATAATTTTTAGAAAAGTATTAAAAAATCATGCAATTAGAAATTCGCTCCGTTAATATTAATTAATAATAATAAAATAATAAATAATATAAAAAAAATTTTGTATAAAAAAGCTATGGTTGAATATTTATATTTGTATGATTGTTTCAGAATTAAAAATTAGACATTTTACAAAATCTGAATATTTCTTACGATTCTTGCCAAATTTTATTCAAACCATTATTCCTATGTCCTCAGATCATTAGTAAGATCATGACGATCATTTTTTTAAAGTTCTCAAGATTTTGAACGTTTTGGGCATACTAAAATGAAAATCTTAATTTTTATTTTCATCTAAACAAACTTTTCTTTACTTAGGAGCAAAGGGATTCAATTATTGTTTAAGGTTGTTTAGAAGCTATGAAACTTTTGAATGTTGATTGTTCAATAAATAGCTTCTTAATCGTAGTGAAATTTTCACACGACCTCCTGAATACTTCACGTAAGAAGATTCCAAATTTTCAGAATTCTATCATCATTACTTCAACCTCCTTAAGGGTTAAAATAAAAAATGATGAGAAAATTCTGAAAATTTGGTAAGTTTTTGTATGAGTTATTTAAGAGGTCTTGTAAAATTTTCACGAGGATTAGAAAGCTCGTTATTAAGAAATTAACGTTTTGTTAAAAACAACTTTTTAAACAAATAAAAAAAATATTTATCAATAAACTTCGTTTTCTTTCCGTTGCTTTCAGTATATTGTAGAAAATAAAAAATTGAGAGGTCAAAAAAGAAACTTATCGCAAAGTTATATCAGTTTCCATAAGACTACATTTAATTTGATTTAATTTAATTTGTTAATGTTAATTATTCGATAACGAGCTTCCAAATCGTCGTGAAATTTTTACACGACCTCTTAAATACTTCATTGAAAAACATACCAAATTTTCAGAATTTTCTCATCCTTTGCGATTTGGGTCTCAACAACCTTGATGTTTATTTCCATGCAGAATGTCTCAATTGTTTCCCGGCGAAATAATTGCGTGGTCAAGAGTCTCGTTGATATTCGACAAAGTTCACGTATAAATCATACGTCTCTGGCCCTTTAATCTTTCGACCCTCGAAAAAATCGCACTTCCTTGTTTTCTGGCTCATCGCCAATGTACGTAACTTTCGAACAGAGTACATATACATTCATCCTTTCTGTCTCGAGAATTGTGGTTATCCACCCACGAATTCACGGACGAATGAAGTAAGTTTAAACGAGGCAGAGTTCGCAATACAGTTCGAAGTTATCGAAGAAAACTCCTCGTTTGTTTCTTCACGATTCGCGAACCGTAGAATCACAATCTCGACCATTTTGTGTTTCTTTCTCGAGCAACTAATCCAGGGAATACCAATAATCCTACAAATTTTCAGTCGTTAATTAACGAAAGATCACGATTCCGAGATCATCGAAGCGAGGATACAAATTAAACATCGGTCTGCAAATTATCCACCGTAATTAATGATCGAGGCGTGAGAAACACTCGATGACGATGCATAATCTCCTCGTTGTTAATCATCCAATTAACGAAATTCGTCATAATTATCCTCGAATCATAATTACGATAATTATTCGATCAATCGATCATAATGCCGCTCAATTATTTCGTCATCAATCTCACAATGACTCCTAAAAATTTCTACCAATCACTTTCGTCCATGTTCAATATTAAATTATTAATTGTCGCCCAATTTTTCTCTCACTCAAATTTATTTTCAGCCCCGAGTCTCTCAGGTTAAAAATCGACCCAATTGATTTGGGCAAGTGGGACATCGATCCTTACGGTATTATACCTGTTCGTAGGCGATAAAACGATAGCTGCGATGATTATTATTATTATTGTCATCATTATTTTGGAAAGGGTGATCGAGTGTCAGGAGTATACTCACACGGAGCTCTCTGGATGCTGGAGCTCCCGTTAATTATCCCTGTCTCGGGGAATTAGGAGTAATTAAGGTCAGAGCGTCGTATGACGCTACCGCATGCTTATATATGGGGCATTCCGCGTCAAATCACGCGCTCATCGGCCTGAGCCCCTCGGATTTTGATGTCCAATGAATTGTGGGTTTCGTTAGGTCCAAAATATGATCTCAAATTTTTATAAATTTTTATTTCATTTTTCAGGGGTTGCCCGAGCTAAAAAATCATTAAATTGAGGGAAACATAAAGAGGGGCTTTTTTTAAATTAATGAAATTTTTGTCACAGAAACTACGGACCAAAACAGATATTTTTGTCATAGTTCGATAATGGCCGAAAAATAATTACTACTTTTTTTGTATATTTTTTTTCTATAATTTCTTATTTTGATTGTTTCTTGTAGTGAGAATAACAACAACAAAAATATTTTTCCAGTGAAACTTGATTTTTTTTCTTGTTTTAAGAGCGAAACGACAACATTTTTCGAAAATTTATTAGCCTCGACGATCTGCATTAAAATGGATGATTCAAACACAATTAAAAAATTGAAATTTTAAAAAAATTGTAATTATTTTCGGCCCATTATCAAACTACGACGAAAATATCTGTTTTGGGCCCTAGTTTCTGTGAAAAAATTCATTAATTTTAAAAAGGTCCCTTTTTATGTTTTCCCTCAATTCAA
The DNA here is from genome assembly GCA_946863875.1 of Alloplasta piceator. Lineage (NCBI taxonomy): Eukaryota > Metazoa > Arthropoda > Insecta > Hymenoptera > Ichneumonidae > Alloplasta > Alloplasta piceator. Next base: position 7,385,118 of record OX333071.1, read on the forward strand.
TGATTCTTTAGCTCGGGCAACCCCCAAAAAATAAAATAAAAATTTCTAAAAATTTGCGATCGTATTTTGGGCCAAACGAAACCCACAATTCATTGGACATCAAAATCCGAGGGGGTTAGGCCGATGACCGCGTGATTTGACGTGGAATGTCCCATACATTATATGTATATAATAAAGATACATACACACGATAGATATTTATTATTATACGTACATCGTGCTGCTACGATGCTGCTCGGTATCATCGGGATTCTGATTCGCTGGTAGTTTAATTCCTCCTCCTCTCTCTCTCTCTCGCTCTCTCTCTCTCTCTCTCTCTCTCTCTCTCTCTCTCTCTCTCTCTCTCTCTTCCTCACGCTTCGCAGATCTAATTTCTCTAAATTACTCTCTATCTCGATGCTGTTGCTTCTACAATGCATATATATGTGTATATGTAATATGTATATATACATATGCTGACCAACCGTGTGCAACCTTATATCGCTTGTGCACCTATCTCGCATTGTTCGCACCTTTGGATCTTCTCGAATAACGTATATATATCTGCCCCACATAAGTATAAAGTATTCGCGGAAGCTCGGCAATATAATCTCGTTGCATTCAATTAGTACGCCTTGGTATGTATTCCATATCCAGAGGCGTTGCAAATTATTCGAGTAAGACTTTTAACTCCAAGGGCTTAAGAGGATCGTTTGAAGAATCATTATTGTTTCTATGAAATACATAATGATTTTGATACAATAATTTCTTAATTGAGAAATTTTGTATGATTGTTGTCTTATCTCATTGTTCTTTATTCCCCAATCTTATTTATTTATCGTTTTTTTAAATTTTATTATTCTTATTTTTATGCTTGTTATAATTTTTAAAAAATGTTGTCAAGTGAAGGGAAATGAACCTTTTTGGGAATTATTTGTGAGAAAACTTGAATAAAGAAAATCTCCAAAGTTTCATTTATTCAAGTTCTTCAAAGTATCTTTCATTTCGAAAATCAAATTTTCAAAAATCTAAACTAAGTGAACCCTCTCAAAGTAAGATTAAAAAAACAATTCTCAAAATAGCTTTACAGAGATTGAAAAAAAAAATCAAGAGAGATTAGCTCGGTGAAATCTCGGGCTTGTAATTTACAAATGTACATTTTTTAACTTCGTTGCTCTCGGACAACGGACTTTCCCAGATAAAGTAGTAAAAAAGTGTAATAATTTGACCAATTTTTTTTTTTAACAAAATGGACATTTTTGGAAATTTTTCATAGGAAGACTTAAGTAAAGAAAATCAGCAAAGTTTTCTTGATTTAAGTTCTCAGGTATCTTTTATTCCCAAAATCAAATTTTCAAAAATCTAAACTAGGCGTCTGTCCGCAAAGTGGAATTAAAAAAATCTTAAAACAGCTGTACAGACATTTAAAAAAAAATCAAGTGAGATTAGCTCGGTGAAATCTCAGTCTTGTAATTTACAAATGTGCATTTTTTAACTCCGTCGCTCTCGGACAACGGTCTGTCCCAGATAAAATAATATAAAAATAAAAAAAAACGAACGAGTATATTCGTAGAATTTACTGACATTGCGCGGTGGTTATAATCGCGCGTCATATCAATTACGGGCTGAAAAAAAAGAGTTATATTGCGGGTAACTGGTTATTACAAATGTTCGGAGAAGAAACGTTAAATTTCTCCGTAGATTTCTTGACTCAACGTCTCGTGGATTTACGTTTTCTCTCTCTTGAGTGTAATACTTTTTTCTCCCGACTAAAAAGTACAGAGGAATCGGCGGATAGAGACGGAACGAGGAAATATGAAAAAACAGCGGAGAAAAACTTGACTGAACGAGAGATCGTATTTTGTGAAACGCGCGAGCGGTTTTTGTCAAGACCGACGAATTTCGTTGACGCTCGATTCGTGAACTAGGCCGAGCAAAAACTGCTCTGAGAGCATAGAAATATAGGATATGCATGAAAATTGCATAATGCATCCCAATTGACATTGTTGGACGTCGATAAATCTTCGCGTTTTTTTTTCAACTCTCGTGCATAAATACGATTTTCCATGTAAAATCGTTGAATGGGGGTAAAAAAAAGAAGATGAGGAGATGATAAAACGAGAAGGAGATGGAGAAAATGGCGCATCGAGATCTCGATTGTAAAAGGCCTTTAATATACAAACTCGCGCGTTCTGAGCAATCGTCGAAGCGTGGAACAAATTGACCCACATCATTCTCCACCTTAATGCCTCTTTATTCGTTGGGTATATATTTTTCTCTCTTTTTACTTCGAGGCATTGAATAATCGATCATCGATATTCCTAACGAAAGAGCCTTCGGGAACGATAAATAATGTCCTTTTCGTCGCTTCTCCGTGATTCCCGCGCTGTTTTCCGATCAACGAGAGACACTCGTTTCGTTTGATCTCGACGTAGACGCTGAATCTTGGGCTTTGTACAGAATTGACGATGACTGGGATTCGCGATATTGCCTCGATTTGTTCCTCGATTATCTTGGAATTCATTATTTCGATCGATCGTTCTCGACGTCGAATATGACGAAATTTCTACTTATTTTCTTACCAGTCCGAAGTTTCGTCATTTTCGATTGGAGATCTTTCGCTGTTGAATATCTCAACGTGATTCACTGATTCACCGACGATCGAATTAGATAGTGAATTGAAAAATGAAAGTTATATTGAAAATTTTATGGAAATAAATTGATCTAGTCGTTTGAACAAATTTTATTTTTCTGAAATGAAAAGTCGATGAATTTCAGGAATCTCAAAATTTACGAAAGCTTTGATTCGCCCTTTTAGAAAAAATAAAATTTTTATAAAATCTAAATTCAAATAATTCTCGGGAACTTCTATACGAAAAATTTATAATCTCTCTACTATTTTTTGTCAAAAAAGTTCTCAGTAATCCCAACATTTATAAAAGCTTCGATTCGTCCGCCCTTTTTAGAAAAAATAAAATTTTTATAAAATCTAAATCCAAGTATTTCTCGGAAATTTCAATCCAAAAAAATGTACAATCTCTCCACTATTTTTTCTCAAAAGTGTTCCGTCAGTAATCCCAAAATTTGCAAAAGCTTCGATTCGTCCGCCCTTTTTAGAAAAAATAAAAATTGTATAAAATCTAAATCCAAGTATTTCTCGGAAATTTCAATCCAAAAATGTATAATCTCTCCACTATTTTTTCTCAAAAGTGTTCCGTCAGTAATCCCAAAATTTGCAAAAGCTTCGATTCATCCGCCCTTTTTAGAAAAAATAAAAATTTTATAAAATCTACATCCAAGTATTTGTCGGAAATTTCAATCCAAAAAAATTTATAATCTTTCCACTATTTTTTCTCAAAATTGTTCCGTCAGTAATCTCAAAATTTGCAAAAGCTTCGATTCATCCGCCCTTTTTAGAAAAAATAAAAATTTTATAAAATCTAAATCCAAGTAGTTGTCGAAAATTTCAATCCAAAAAACATTTATAATCTCTCCACTATTTTTTCTCGAAAGTGTTTCGTCAGTAATCCCAAAATTTGCAAAAGCTTCGATTCATCCGCCCTTTTTAGAAAAAATAAAAATGTTATAAAATCTAAGTCCAAGTATTTCTCGAAAATTTCAATACAAAAAAATTTATAATCCGTCTACTATTGTTTTCAACACAGTTCAGTCAGTAATCCCAAAATTTGCAAAAGCTCCAATTCGTCCGCCCTTTTTAGAAATAACAAAAATTTCATAAAATCTTAATATAAGTGACTCTCAGGAATTTCAATACCAAAAACTTGTAATCTTCCAACACGATTTCTAAACAATAAAGATTACCTATTATGGTTAAATTTGCAGGAACTAGTACGCTCCCTTTTATGCCGCATCCTTGATCTCATTGAATTTGCATCCTCCGAGAAATTTGTAGAAAAAGTGTTGGAATTGTTGCAAATGAAGATAACGACTCTGCTATCAAAATCTAGAGAGAAAGCATTAACGATGTTGAGTCCCAAATCGCAAATGATGAGAAAATTCTGAAAATTTGGTATGTTTTTGGATGAATTATTTAAGAGGTCGTGTAAAAATTTCACGACGATTGGGAAGCTCGTTATCGAACAATTAACATTAACAAATTAAATTAAATTTAATGTAGTTTTATGGAAACTGATATAACTTTGCGATAAGTTTTTTTTTGACCTCTCAATTTTTTAATATCTACACTATATTGAAAGCAACGGAAACAAAACAAAGTTTATTGATAAATATTTTTTTTATTTGTTTAAAAAATTGTTCTTATCAAAATGTTAATATTTTAATAACGAGCTTCCTAATCGTCGTGAAATTTTTACACGACTTCTTAAATACTTCATACAAAAACATGACAAATTTTCAGAATTTTCTCATCATTTTTCATTTCAACCCTTAAGGAGGTTGAAGTAATGATGATAGATTTCTGAAAATTTAATATGTTTTTACATGAAGTATTCAGGAGGTCGTGTAAAAATTTCACGACGATTAAGAAGCTATTTATTGAACAATTAACATTATACGATTTCATAGGGACTCAACATCCTTAAAAGTAATCCCCCTTCTATCATCAATAAAACAAACCTCCTTCTGTCATCGATAAAATAGAATCGCGATTGCTGTGTCACTGTCGTGAGAAATTAATATTTCTTCGGGCTATCCCAGCATTAACGTCGACACGACAATTGGCGTACGATTGTGTGCGTTTAGATCACTGAGGAAGATAAATTGCGGCGATTCGGTGCACTAAGGGTGACACTTTGGCGGTGTTCAAAGTGTCTATGAATAGAGGATGTGGCGAAGGGAAAAAAGGGCTGAGACCTACTGCTCGAGGGAGTTACGAGGGTAGGTCAGGACAGGTCAGGACTCTCGTGCGTGTTCTCCATTCTCTTCGGTTTTATCATTCTCCCTTTCGCCCTCTCGTTATTCGTCAACCTAAAAGGTTCAACGAACCCTAGCACAACCCTTGCGTCCCAATATTTACAAACCACAAAATTAAAGAATGAACACGGTTGACCTGAAATTATTTTCAATGATTTCATGTCCCATAAATCAATTTCAAACACTTTTTTTGTGGCTGAAAGTTAGCCACACAACAATGGAAAATGTGTGAATTGTTTCGTGCAATCTCATTAGCGGATTTTTCAACGGTTGTTGAATGTTCGTGGTGGCGAATTTGGAATTCACGTTCCAATGGAGATTAATTAAAGATATAATGCAGCTTGTCTTAATTAAATAAAAAGATACATGACTCGAATCTCTCTGTGTATGGTTATCCGTGGGCCCCGAGGGATCACTTTCTATTGACCTTAATCGCTATTAATCGAATCTCTGGATCTCTCTCTTTCTCTCTCTCCTTCTTGGATCTATCATCGCGCTTAATTGTTCGTTCGGCCTAACGTAGATTAATCTCCACTAAATACGCGTACATTTATCTTCAACATGTGTATACGTTTGCAAACGATATATGATATATGAGAAAGTATCGTTCGATCGATCGTGAAACAAAAAGGAAGATGTAGAAGCGACGCGAAAGGTTTAGCGCGAGATAAATCGAGAGGGAAATTAAAACGTTGGAACGCTTAAAATAGCTAATGTTGAAGTTTGCATCGTTGAACCGCAACGAATATATTTAAAAAACAATTAATTTTAAATATTGCGGTGTATTTAACTTCCTGGATCCTTAAAAGAGATCCTAAAAAATGCTTCAACGAATCTTGACCGTCAAGACTTATTATTTGGGGAGATTAATTTGATTGGATCGAAGATGTTTGAGAATTGAACGAGTACGTTTTGTGTGATCTACGCGAAATTTTGGATCAAATAATTATGCGAAATTCCGTTAAAATAGAAAAAAAGTTTTAGATCGATTTTTTGGGATTCTCAGAATTCTCAGACGTTTCATTGTTTTTAATTCGCATGGAAAATTTTATAGAAACGATTTATAAAAATGTAGCTCTGAAATTGCAAGGTGGGGTGCTTAAACTTCCTGAAGGGTTTTGAAAATTTAAAAAAAGTATATTTTTCCCATTTTTTATTCTATAATAAATAAATTATTTTATCAAAAAATTTAAGCATATAAAAGAGCAATATTTAAACAATATTTTGTAAAATTTTCATTGACAAATTTGGAAAATAGTTTCTGGAGATCTCTAAAAAAAAAAGTGTCCTCGTGGTGGTCAGGATAACTCATAATAACTTTGTCTGAAACTAAAAAACCAAATTTCATCTGTTAGTGGATAAGTATAGCTCGTGATTGAACGGAAGATTTAGAAAAAATTGAAATTTGTATTTTTGGGAGAGTTTTATGCAAAGCAGTACAATTTTTGGTACAATTTACACTACGCTTTGTAAAATAAGTCGTCGTCGAAAAAAACTTCTCTCAATGACTAGTCAATCCTATTTTGAAGTCTACAAAATTTCAATAAGATCGGTGCTTTTTCTTTGTATCAACCGACTTAAAAAATAGTTTTTTTGGAAAAATGCTCTCTCCTAGACTTTTACTTCGATTGACTTGAAACTTTGGGAAAATATTCTAGACATATTGTACTATTAGATAAAAAAGAAGAAAAATGGCTTTTTTTAAATTTTCAAACCCATGTAACCTCTTAAGGGCGCAGCGCAATAACGCGGACGACTGAACGCGTTGCGTGTAAGTTTATATTTTCTCGCTCGACCTGATAGATCGCAATTTCTCTGCTATAGATCTCGCGTTAAAGGGGTCGTCACGATGATCGAACGCGGGATTAAACATCGAGATTTTACGTTCGGAATCGAGCATATTGGTCGTTATGCACGAATGAATTCCGACGGCGCCTATAAAGAAATCCACTTCTGCTCCACTATCTCGATCCGATTGGAAATCCATTTTCTCAGGAAAAAATTCATAAATTTCTCGTTTCGCAATTTTTAAAAATTCCCATAAAGGAAATACCCAAAGACCAGACCAGACCCAAAGATCCAGTTTCAAAAATGCAAAGTGGAGAAATCGTCCTTGGAATGGTGATTCTTCTTTTCGGGGTTGACGGAATCAGATTCGATAAAATTGGGGTTGTGAATCATGGGAAAACTTCTCCATCGTCTATAAAACGATGACCAAGATCCCCATTCTGTAGAATGGCGAAGGAGATTTGAGAAATAGAAGAGAGAACAGCGTCGGGGCGTCGTCGACGTCCTCGTCGTCGTCATCATCGTCGCTGTAGTTATCGACCCTCAGCCTCGACGGCGCCGCGACCGTCGCCGCCACCGCCGCGTCACCCTGGCAACCTCGCCCATTTCCTTCTCTCGCAATTGTAAAAGCTCTCTTCAACGTGTATGCGAAAGCATGCGAGATCGAGGAGAGAGAGAGAGAGAGAGAGAGAGAGAGAGAGAGAGAGAGAGAGAGAGAGAGAGAGAGAGAGAGAGAGAGAGAGCACAGAGACACCGCTAGACGCGGAGGAGTCGGTCGCCGGAGGCGATGAATCGCCGACCAAGTAGCATACATAGCAGTCGATACCAAACGATTTTGTAAATTCGAGAAGAAAGATTCTCTCTCACGAAATCCGAACCTGAATCTCAATTCCCAGTCAACCCTTTTTTTTTTGGGAGGAGATTTTTTCGACTATACAAATCGTATATGTAAGATCATTACACATATGGAAAACAGAAACATGTTGGAAAAATTGGAAGAATTTTTTCTGACCAAAAACCACGAGGAAAAAATTCGAGAATTTTTGAATATTGTTGGGTTTTCAAAAATTAACTAGACTTAAAAAAAATAGCTAGACTAACTAAACATTAAATGATTAATTTTTAACCAAAATTCTTTTGGTCCAGATTAGGTTAGATTGGGTGAGATGCGATTCTATGAAGGATGCAAAATTGCGTTTATAAGAATAGGAAAAATCAGGCAATCCTTACAGATTTGGAATCATCAAGGAAAAATTAAGGAATTAATAGAAAATTAATTTAAAAATTAGCTAGACTGACCAGATTAACTAAAAATTAAATGATTAACTTTTAACCAAAATTCTTTCGGTCCAGATAAGGTTGGATTGGGTGAGACTTGATTCTGTTGAGGAGGCGAAATTGCATTTATAAAAATAGGAAAAATCAGGCAATCCTTGCAGATTTGGAATTATCAAGGAAAAATCAAGGAATTAATAGAAAATTAATTAAAAACATTAGCTAGACTAACTAGACTAACTAAAAATTAAATTATTAACTTTCAACCAAAATTCTTTTGGTCCAGATTAGGTTGGATTAGGTAAGACTTGATTCTATTGAGGAGGCAAAATTGCGATTATAAAAATAAGAAAAATCCGGCAATCCTTGCAGATTTAGAATCATTAAGGAAAAATCAAGGAATTAATGTTTATTTTTTATTTGACTGAATTAATTTGACTGGGCTTTTACAAATATTCTGGGAATTTTTATTTACGCATTGATTATTCATTATTTTTCAATGAATCTTCTAATAATATAATATAAAAAAATCTTGAAGGTAAGTGGATTTAAAAAATCATGAAAATTGATCCTCATTAATTCACTCAACTTGCAAGATTTTTTTTTATACTACGGAATTTTGTTCAACTCCTTAAGTGTAAATTTTCCCAGTAAAATAAAATTATAAAAAAGCAATGTGAAAATTTTATTTGCAAATTTTATTTTCACGCGAATCTTCAGTTTTGATTCATAAAAAAAAAAAAAAAAATTACAATTTCTTTGAAATCACTAAACTCTGGCCCAAAAACCAAAGCTTCCTGTATAAGAGAGCAGAATGAATAAATGGAATCGTCGAATTGAATTGTTTCGTCGATGTCGGAATGACAAAAGGAGGAAAAAAAGTCAGGGACGAAAGTGTGCCAGATTCTTGTTTATCCAGTCTTCTTTGATTCGCGTTTCTCACGTGGATCAAAGGAGGAAGTTTGAGACCATCGCGCATCGGGTCCATAAACTTCGAATTAGCGCCTCTCCTTTGCCCTCTTTGAGGTCCTTTGCGAAAGGACGAGGAATAACGACGCAAGACGTTGGAAGATCGTTTTCCTCTTGTTTACCGATTTGCCGATGCACGTCAGTCGGGTGACTTCTCACATGCGTGTATCCGTGTATGCATACGCGAAAGTTGACGGTGGGAGAATCCATCGGAACGAAACGAAACGAGAATCGGTGCGGCTTATTACGTCGTTACGGACTCGCGGAGACGCGGGCTCACAGGTGCAGCAGGAAGTTGACTCGAGTCTCACTTGGTAAAATATACATACATAGATTAGGGTCGGTCAAATAAAATGACTACATTTTTTTCCCTCGATATAATGAAAAATGTATTGTTTGACATCTCAAAAAAAAAACCCTCTGCAAGTATTAGCCTTTCATATTTAAATTAAGAGGCCCCTCATCGCAAATTTTCATTTCCCATTTAATTAACATAGGAAAATTTTTTTTAAACTTTGGAATTTTATTAGACTTTAACCGTTGAGGTTAGGAGAATTTTTTTAGCACATTTTCGTAGAACATTTGATGCTCTCAAAAAAGCTCTCTCGTGTCTAATCGATAAAACTAACCGTTCAACAAATAATCGGTCATAATTATCACTTATTATCACCGATTATTTTTTATATTAATCTTAATTTAAATATGAAGGGCTAATACTTGCAGATGGTATTTTTGAGATTCCAAACAATACATTTTTCATTATATCGAGGAAAAAAAAAAGTCATTTTATTTGACCCACCTTAATATAGATGCACACACGCTACATGTAAATCCATGTAAATACACGTACAAAACGTTCGTTCTGCTTATATAGATGCGTTCTCTTCACGTCGTTGAAAATTGCATAGTCCCGCGCATCGTTCCCGCCTTGTGTCCTGCAATGTGATCTCGTTTAATCGACCTATCAAATCGACCCGGAAAACGAGCAATCTTCTCTTTCTTCCCTTTTATTTATTTACGTTCAGTCTATTTTTTTTCATTACACGCAACGTCTCTGAATTACGCGCCTTTGGCAGCAAACGTCGTTTGTATATGAGGAACTCTCCACAATTTAAGTTACCATTTCCATCAGATTGTTATTTTTATATTCAATTTTCAATTGTCGATTTTCCGAACCAAGAGTTTGGCGATTTTTATATATTTTTCAATTTGTATTTTTCTAAATTGAAATTGAGGCTTTTTAGTCAAGAGACTCGAAAATGTTGAGGTTTGGGATTAATCGAATGAGAGTTTCTGAGTTTTATCGCGTTTAGGTGGAAAAAAATTTTTTGGACTTCGATCAAACTGGAGTAGAATTGTTGCTCACGAAATTTTAGCATTTCGAGATTTCCAGAGAACGTTTTTGTAAACAAAAAAAAATTATTCATGAAGACATTCGGAATTTATATTAGCAGAGAAATTTAATTTATATTATTTACATTAAAAAAATTTATTCGGTAGAAAATTAAGGCATTAAAAGCGCAGCTACAAAAAAACGGGAAACCGAAAGCTTTTTCAATTTTTTTGCTGTATTTTGACAATTTTTTCATATGATATTTTTCATGATATAATTAATTCAAAAAAATGATCCATTAGAAAAATTTGGATTGAAGAATATGACATTATTGATGAAGCGGATTTTCAGTGACTATTTAAAATTTTCAATAATTAATAATACCTGGGAATTCGAAAATGCCTGTTTGCTCGGTGAATGCTTTATATAGAAATACACGGCTTGTTGCGTATCTGCGGAAATTGTTTCGCGGTCGCAAACATCAGTTGATACTCCCTTAACCCTCTAAATGCGGTCAAATTCATCATCGTGATATTATCCATAATTACAATTACCATAAACCGTCATTCTGATGACACATGAATCGATCAAACTTAAAAGTTATCTTGAAATATCTGGATTGATACACAAACATCGAGAACTGGGAACGTGACGATAAATTCAACATAAATTCTCAATTCATTCGTTCAAATTTAATTTGTCAAAAATTTTTCATCCCTCCAAATCGGATTAAAAAAACTTCAAGCTTTATTCTAGACTTGCAAAAACGATTTTCAATTTAATTATTTAATTTGATTTTCAATTAATTAATTTCAATCAATTTTACTTTTCAAAAATTCTTGATACCTTCGAAACAGATTTAAAAAATTTCAAGCTTCATCCTACAATTGCAAACACGATTTTTAATTTAATTTTCAATCAATCAATTAATTTCAATCAATTTAATTTTTCAAAAATTCTTGATACCTCCAAAACGGATTTAAAAAATTTCAAGTTCCATCATAGACTTGCAAAAACAATTTTTTATTTAATTAGTCAATTTATTTTCGATCAATCAATTAATTTCAATCAATTTTATTTAAAAAAATTCTTGATACCTTCAAAACGGATTAAAAAAAATTCAAGTTCCATCCTAGACTTGCAAAAACGATTTTTAATTGTCAACTGGAGCGCGCACTATTGGTGACTATTTTCCTAGATAATTTTCCACGCATTTATATTCTCACGTTATGTGAAATACGACAAGAATCCACGGGAAAAGGGATTTGAAAAAACGCGATAATATTGAGAATCGCGATGAGAGGGAGAGAGCGAAAGAAACAGATCGATCCCGATGAAGAGAGAAATCGCGCCAAGCGGAGAAAGACTGTATAATCTTTCTTCGAAATTTATTACTTTACAAGCGATAAATCCACGCGTTCCCCGCAGACGCTGCACTTGATTATTAGAACGAAATTATTGTTTATACGATCGGCAATTGCCGGCACAATTTCACTCGTTCGAGAATGAAAATTTTCCTGGAACTCGAGCGCGAGAATAATTCTCTTTTCCATTTTTTTTTCTGCTCTCTTACGATGTTTCGCGAGACTCGACGCGTTTTTTTAGAGTCTTCTATTATATCTCTCGTTTCCTGATCGCGCGCAAAGTCTCCGCAACCGGTGGCATACGTTTTTTTTTTCATTTAAAAAAAAAAATTTATCTTGGAATCTTTCTCTCGGGCATAACCACTCGCACTTTCTTTCGACGGGAAAAACAATTTGGAGCGCGACTCCACAGCTCGGAGATTCCATCGGTGAATTTCGAGAGCTCGTCGGACAGGAAAATTTTCCAAACTTCGTCCACAAGAGAAAAGGAGATTATTTGGCACATTGAGGCACGGCTGTGAGAAACTCTTTTTCATTGCCATGCTTATTGCGCAAAAATCTCGAGGCTCTTTTCTCCGTGAGAGAGAAATATATACATATATGTTCATCAATAATGAGGTCAAATGAAAATTCAATTGGACGTATTTATTAATTCCTGCATCATAATCGCGGAACAGAACAATGTGGAACAAAGTAAACGGATCGCTGAACTTGATAATTAATTTGACAGAGAGACGAGAGCAACTTTGATGATTTTCGAATTTCGCTATTTTCGAGATTCGCCACACTCGCAATCTAATTTTGACAATTATTATTTTATGGTTGAATTATTATGAAAATTGATTCATACAAAATGGGGAGTAAAATAAGGTTCCACGCGAGGTTTTTTAGTTTTCAAGGGGCTACGTTCATTTAAGTAGGTCAAAGATGGCATTTTCCAAAAATAGTTTTATTCGATAGTGTTAGTTTTTAGCTAAATCCCGTGAAAGTTTCATTCAAGTATTTCTATAATTGACTGAGCTACATTTTTTAGCAATCAGCTGGTTTAAATTTAGCAGCGCCATATCTCAAACTTTAAACGTGTTTTACAAGTTCACAAGTCTACAAATTTACAAGGAATACGGTATCAAACATTGAGAGCTAATATTTACATAAAAATGTAAATATTGATAAATTCAATAAATTTAAATAATTATAATGATAATAAATTTAATAAATTGAATTATTGTAATAATAAATTGAAAAAATTGAATAAACCGTTTGGTTTTTAGATTTCAAAGAACCATTTTAGCTGGAAAGTGTTTTGTTGTTTTTCTGCATTTTTTGATGATTTTTTTAAGCCTCCCAATATATCTACTTTTTTGTTTAAAAAATGGGTTTCATTTTCACCATCAACCGTTTTTCAGGAAAAAAATTCCATTTCGGCTATTTTTTTCAGGTCTTTAGGTGAATGTAGCCCTTTGACGAGAATTTCAATTTAAATGCCATTCCGAAACAATTTTTTTTTTGTACAAAAAATGGATCCATCAAAAAATCTACTATACTTTGAGACTCAACTTCCACATTCGTGTGGATTCTTGAATTCACCTAAATTTCGATTTCCCTTCGTAAATTCTCGGAGTTTAAAGATTATGGATCGTAAAAAGTCTAATCCTGGAATCGTTGCAGTCGCATTTTCCTCACTCTGCTGCAGAGTTTCTGGCTGTCGTAACTCACGGATTATGACTTACTGCACCGCGTGCACGTTTCATATATTTATGCAAAAAAAAGGACGCAGCAGCGATAGACATTTTTCCACTTTTTTTGTAAAGTTTCATCCTCGAACGTTCGATCCTCTTGGATTCCTCAGTCGCGATCGAGATTCCTTCGCAGAGACTTATAAGGAACGAAAAAAGAACGAAGTAGATTAAAATAAAAATTCAAGGAAAGTATCACGGTCACAGAGTCGCGTGTTACGGGATTTGTGCGTAACTATCCTGGGCAAAAAATCGTTCTCGTCTTATTTATCAGACGGCCAAACAGCTCTCATAGATACAAACACAGCCATATCTGTATACGGGATATTCCTTGTCATTTTTACCAATATCTGACCCCCCACCCTTTTGGATATGGTCCATGCTTTTTTCTCCGATTCTACCGAAGCCAAAGAACACTCTCAATTTTTTAAAGATTTTTCCATCATTTCTGAGCTGGAAAAAAAATGTCTGCCGAATTGCCAAAATTTTAAATTAATGAAAATGTACCAAACCTCCAATTTTAGGGGAAATTCGGGAGAATAATCCGTGGGAAAAATGGAAATTGTCCATTATGGTTAGCTTTTTAATTCTTCTTTTTTTAAACCTAAGTTTTTTGAGTCGTTGATTTTTGTTTTAAATAACGGTTGATGGAAAAAATTAAAAAAAAAATTAAACTGCCCATTAGCCTTAGTTTAATGGTAAGAAAAATGTCAAAAAAATTAGAGATGGTTGGAATGAGATGTTGGCCGGTTTGCCAAGGAATACGCCGTGGATATTTGTAACTCCAAAGAAGAGCACATAGCGAAGAACTTAAATGGCCGACGTGTGCGTAATGTCAAGATCGCTCGTGGAGGAGCACTATGTGACACAAACGACTTTTCTCGTTCGTCTCGGACATTCGAGATTACTCGCGAGAATGAGAGCCGAGAAGGTGAAAAAAAAATCGTGAAAAAGACTGTATCTACGACCTCCGGTCTGTCTAAATACCGTTCGAGGCGCGTGTGGAACGAAAATTATAAAAATAAAAAGAACGCCCTACCCTATTGTGGTTATTGGTCAGCGAGGACGTTCGTTTCATTTCGTTCAGGAAGAAAAATCCATAAAAAAATTTCTCATTTATTACTTGAGAAAAATGATCCCTTAAGTCCGCCATAAAACTCCATAAAAGATGGGACCTCAGAATCGATCCATTAAATTGTCATTTCGTGTCGAAATTATCGATAAAGTGTAATGAAGTATTCTCTTAAAAAAGGTAATTTTTTTTTTACGGAGGAAAGCCTATATGAGGCGTGAAAAAATTGTTAATGCTTAATTAATTTTTTATTATTTACTAAATGGCGACAAATTGACATTCTTATCATTTTTAAGGACCTTTTTTAATTCAAACATCTGTAAAAAATAGTAATAATGAACATTTTTGAAATCGGCTACGTACAGACTTAGCTGGTGCGGTTAACACTATTTAAAAAAAATGGACAAGGTCGAAAAAATGAAACAAGTCTTAAGAATCCATCTATCATTAAAAATGCGAAACCTGTCGCAAGAAAATGAAGATAAACTACTCTGCCGGCTCTCACTAAAATGTCTATAACTCGCACAATTTTCGTAATTCTACCTTGAAATTTCACCTGCGTGTCCTTCAAAATTTGCATTCCAAAGAAAAGCGAAGAAATTTTTTTCCATATCTCACAGTGGGATTGATCCTTATTGCCCCCCATTGCCCCTTAAGTGTGCCATCTCTGGTAGAATTATCCTATATCGTTCGTCCGAGAGATTCTTCGCGGTGAAATCAATCCAGTTGATTGATTACCCTCGAAACTAGTCTATGTGATATTGCGCGCCATTGGGAGAGTCGAAAAAGACGAGGTTGAATGATTTTTCGGGTCTCTCCGACAGGTTATCCCATGGCGTTGTTCTTTTTATCCTCCTTTTTTTTATCGTTACAACCATGTATTATGTTCGAGACTGGAGACTGACTAGCTCGCGAGCGAATATACGATGGACTGTATGATGAAGAGAGAAGAAGAGGTAGAGCGAGAGAGAGAGAGAGAGAGAAGGAGACTCGGGGATCGTGAGTCATCGTCATCGCGCGATGCTAGTCCGTCTCGGACGACGACGCAACGTGCGGGACTATATATTCCTCGACGGCAATGCAGACACGCGTTGACCGTTATTCCAAGGTTCCTCTGGCGATGCCGGGCTTCCTCCTCCTTCCTTCGAGGACCAAAACAGATATAACAATAAATAAAAAGATTTTTGCTGACTAAGAGTCAGTGAATCTCGGTTATCGGATATCAATAACAGAGAAAAAATTCTCCCTCGTCATCAATTAATGAACTTGATTATTTTTAATCTTGACAGAAAAAGAATTACCGTGAAAAATTTCCATAGATGAATGATTAAAAGTCATTTGAATAAACAGAGTTTTGATTTTTGTAAAAAAATAATTTAAGTTTTTTGAAATATTTTCTTTGAAAAATAGGGTATTTGTTTTTGAAAAATTCACTAAAAATTAATAGATGACTGAAAATCGCACTAATTAATTTGTATGAAGATAATTCGTGAAAAGACAATTTTCCTTTCACAAATTTGTGCTTTTTTGCTCATCCGTGTAATTTACAGTTTGAAAATACGTATAAAACATTTTTTAACAACCCTGCAAATTGGACATTGCTTCCTCATCTTAATCACATAATTAATTACATTTATAACAAAGTATGGCAATCAAATTTGGCTTCCTCATAAAGGAGCTTTGTTAAATATCGAAAAACATGAGTAATGAACGTGCAAATTTGCCAAATTCTTTCAAAATTACGTTTTGCTAAATTTGATTTTTGCCAAATTTAATAGCGAACAACCTTGATCACTATTTTGAATATGTACAAAATTTCAGTACAATATCTTGCAAATATCTTGCTATTTTGAAAAAAAAACCAAAATTTGATAAAAATTTAATCATTCGATCGATTTTTGCCAAATTTAATAACGAACATCCTCGATAGCTATATTAGCTCTGTGCAAAGTTTCATTACAATATCTTTAAAATTTGCACAAGTTAGATCGTTTACGCTATTTTTCAAAAACTCAAAATTTCATGAAATTTTAATCCCTCGATGGATTTTCACCAAATTCAATACCAAACAACCTTAATAGCTATACCATTGCTGTACAAAGTTTGAGTGCAATATCTTGAAAATTGCAGAAGTTAGAGGTTGACGCCATTCTTCCAAAAACGAAAAAAGTTGATAAAATCTTAACACCCGTTACAATTAAAACAAAATTTTGTCATAATGAAGAGCAATTCGTGCTCGAGAAGTGTGCCAAATTTTAACTCGAGATCTCGAAGCATTCTCGAGTTATTAATTATTTACATCTGAAACTGAGAACACACACACATCCATCCGGACATTTTTTCTAAATATGATTTCCCGATGTTTTAGGACATTTTGAACACATTGGCATAAAAAACTTGAAAAAAAAAAATTTCACGAAAACAAAGCTTTCTTTATGAGGAAGCAAAAATATTATATAATTACATTATGATTATATAATATAGATAACAATTATTATTATTATTATTATTATATTATTTTAAAAAACAATAATTAAATCTTTCGAGTTCATGATTCTTGTTGTAATCCTGCGTAAGGCTGTGTTGCGAAAAGTGGAACGAATAGAACAAGATAATAACGATGAGAGACCCGAAAGAAGATGCGAAAAAGAGGGCACGAAGGATGTGGATGAGCAAAAAAATGTTGAGACACTAAAATAGTGACCGCACGTTGAAAATCTCTTCTTCCCTTTCTCTAGTTCGCAATTCTATTCTCTAGTTCGCCAGTCTCTCGCTCTCTTCTCTCCGTCTGTCTTTCTCTCTCTCTCTCTCTCTGATACTCAATTCTCTGATCCGCGCGCTCCCTGCGCAAAGCCCGCGCACATATTACGCCGTCTCGTTTCCCCCGAGCGAGCTTTCAGTCTCGCGTCGACCGTCGTCGCGGTAACGTTATTTGGAGCGACGATTTCGCTCCTCGTTTAACCGTGGCTCTTACCACGTTGCCACGAGCAAAATAACATCATCATTATTATTATTATTCCTATTCCCGCCCGGCATTTCCAAGGGCACTTCTGACAGCTGTCAGTTGTCAAAAAAATTCAATAAAAATGAATTATTGAAATTTGGCTCCAGGAAATGAATAATTTCCTTAATCGTGTACGAAATTAATAATTTCCTTAATTAATAATCGTGTCACGATATTTATCAAATTATCATTCTATCGTTGATTAATTGAAGTAAATAGCTACTTTTTTTTTTTTAATTAAAGGCATTACCTTTTTCATTGACCGTTTTCTTTTTTTCATTCGCGATAAAATCTCGCATGGAATAAACGACGATATGTTATTTCGCATGTAAATATGCACGTGCGAAACGAAATTGTAAATGCCTCGCTCTCGTGATTGCCGTGTGTTTATATATAAAATATATATGCACGAGTGTCGAGGTTGAACGTCGAGAGAAGAGAGTGAACAGTTGGTGAGATCGAGCTGCGGGTGATACGAGGCTCGTTTCTGCCACAATTATACACACGTGAAAACAATGTAAACGTAAAAATATGTATATAGGTACATAAAACGTTCGTTAAAGGTCGATCATTGCCGTCTGTGACCCAGAGGATTCTTTTCGTTGATCGAAGAGTAAAATAACTCACGGCGCAATTTTCGCTTGATCTCGCAATATCTCCTCCGCGCGAGATTTTCCATACTAAATACGATGATAAGAACAATAATCGATGATCTTTCGTGAAATACGATAAAATTAGTCCTTTCGAAATGAAAATAAAAGCCCGTATCGTTGTGTCGGGCAATAACGATGACAAACACGTGTAAATTCTCGCGACAACTAACGTCGCAAACATTTGTCTGATTTGTCATCTCGCAGACAATCAAAGTTGATTGACCGAGTGACTCACGATTCTCAGCGAATGAAATATTTACTCGGAATCGCTTTTTTCTTCCCGCCGCATCATCAAAGTCACGAATCATCGTAAAATTCAATTTGAATAAAATTTAATTTACCACGCCCCACTTCCGGTTCTTGTTGTGGTGTTTTTTTTTTTTTTTTTGAAAAAAATACGTTGATGAGTGGGACGATTCGTTTGATCGGATAATGCCTCGACGCTGTCGTTTCAACCACGAAGAAACGATCTTTGTACGTGACGATTCGTCGACGAGAATACGATAAATAATGTTGACCGCTCGTTCGGGTCCGCTCGGGGTCGGAAGAGTCCCGAGGACCCTCGGTCCCGCCGAGGGCAGCGATCATCTGTTTCTACTTCCCGAGCGCGCCCTCGTTATGGACAGCACTCAGCTGCGTCAGGATCTCGCCGGTCTCGATTTCAATCTTCATCTGAATCTACTTCACACCGCGCCTCGTGGCAACGTTTGGCTATGTGAGTTCGCGATCAATTTTTTTTTTGTACTCATTCAAGGCTCACAGTAACATGATTTTTCGTATTTGAATTTTGGATAAACTGCGAATACCATGTTATTATTAATTTTTTCTGTTTTTGGATGGACCTTAAGAGGTATAGGTACAAAATTTCAACCAAATTTCCAATCAAAACAAATTTTGAAAAATAACTTCTTTTTATTTTCTTCCAGATTATGAAAAAGTTAAATTTTTCGCAATTTTTTAAGGAAAAAAAATTATTTTTTATTTCAAATTTCACGGCAGCATAATATTTTTTAAAAAAATACTGAAAAATCAGACTATTAATGAAGCAAAAGTGTATTTAAATCAACTTATTTAAAAAATACTTAATGGCTCACGATTTACCGTTGATGAATTTTTAATGAATTGAAAATACATTATAATTAATTTTTTCCAATACTTTTGGATGCACCTCAAGAAGTATACGTGCACAATTTTAGCTAAATTTCAAACCAAAATGAAATAAAAAATCTTTCTTCTTTCTAGATTATGAAAAAATTTGATTTTTTCGCACTTAAAAAAAAATCTGTTTTGGTTTCAATTTCCGAGTATGATAAAACCTTTAAAAAAAAATTTTAAAACTAGGGTGTCAATGAAACAGAAGTTTATTTAGATCATTTAATTAAAAAATCTTCATGATAGCCAACGATTTACCGTTTTTGAATTTTGAATAAATTAAAAATAGGTACAAAATTTAGACCAAATTTGAAACTGAAACAAAATAAATGATCTCTCTATTTCTACCTAGATTATGGAATAATTTAATTATTTTATAATTTTTTTAAGGTACTAGTCTACTTTGGAAGGCCAAAAAAATCAAATTTTCAAGATTTTTTTTCTTAGCTCCTAATAGATATGACTATAAAACTGTTGTTACAACATTGTTTCATCCTTCGAAAATACAAAACAAAAATTTATTTTTTATTTCGATTCTTTCGATAATTTATAGAAGGCGCCAAAGTCGAACATGTCTTGTCCCATGGCAGACAGTTAATCTCAGGATTGGCAAGTCTGAAACAAAAAAATAAAAAAGCATTTTAAAGAGGAAGGTTTCTTACGCAACAATCTACCACCGTTAATGAAAAATCGATTAAAAAAAAATTGCGAATGTTTGAAATGAAAAGAAAAATTTATTTTTTCATAATTTATTTCAACCATCCGCTATTTTTTTTTTTCAATCGGTCTTTTCATAAACGGTGGTAGATCGTTGCGTAAGAAACCTTCCTGTTTAAAAAGCTTTTTTAGTTTTCTGTTTCAGACTTGCCAATTCTGAGATTAACTGTTGGCCATGGGAAAAGATATTTTCGACTTTAACGCCTTCTATAAATTATTCAATGAATCGAAATAAACACTAAATCTTTGTTTTTTACTTTCGTAGTATGAAACAATGTTGTAACAATAGTTTTATAGTCATATCTGATAAAGGCTGAGAAAAAAAATCTTGAAAATTTGTTTCTTTTTGGCGTTCCGAAGTAGACTAGTACCTTAAAGAAAAGTAATTAATTTCATCTCTTTTATTCAAAAATTTTTTATGGACAACAATTTACCTTACATTATTTTTTGCAATATTTTGTAAACACTTCGGATCATTCGAAACAGTTGATTAATTTGAGGAAGCTATTTGAGTACACACTGAGAAATTTTTTTGTTGAAAATGCAAAAATTTGTTTGACTCAACCAAATATTTGTTTCCGGACGATCAACGAGATCATTTTGGTAGTTCAACAAAGATACAGTGGAAGTTTTAGTTAAATCGGTTAAATCGTTGCTTGAATGGGCAAAGTTTCAGTTCAATCAAATAAATATCTTCGTACCAAATAAATTGTGTGATTGAAAATACGAATTGTTTTTTTGTCACAGCTAAATTTATCAAGTTAAAATATACTAGAAATCAATGAAATATTTCTGTACAGCAACTCAGTAACGTGTAAATTGGACTAAACTGTATCTGGAAATTGACCAAATAATTGCGTTCACCTCATATCTTATGGTTAATCAAATCCATTTGTCGAATTAATTATAGTTTCATTATTTCAGACAAATTAATATTGAATCAACTAATTTTTTTTTAACTAAATGGATTTAGTTGTTTCAACTGAACTTTTTTCTCAGTGCATCGATCATGATATCTTCCTCTTGATCAATGGCTAACCGATGACGTAATTGACTCTTAATTAATTTTTGAGAAATTTCAACATTCCTCGAACGATTATGCGCTTGAAACCTTCGGATGAAATATTTCTCGCGTTTAATCCACGACTCGTCGACATAATTGTCACGTGTCCGACTCCCCCTCATCATTTCGCACGATCGTGAAGTAACGGATTTATTGTTTATGCATCACTCGCTGAACAATGTGTAAAGCTGGACGTTGAGAGAGAGAGAGAGAGAAGCAGACAGAAAGAAATTGATAGGCGTGTTATGAATATTGAGCGAAAAATGTTGCGGCAATCGCGTCTCTGCGAAACGCATTCCTGCGTATTTGGCCTCCGATATAAAGAGCGAGAGGATAAAATCAATCGTATCTGCCATTAGCCCTTGATTTAAAAGTCCCGTCAATCTTTGCATATATATCTTTCCCTCTATTAATAATTAATACGTGAGTTAAATCGGACTTTCAAACTTCTCAGCTTCTTACTTCGAACTCGTGATTTCTTCCCACTGGAATTCCCAAAAAAGACAATCTTATAACAAAGACAGCTCGTGCGAAAAATCTTATCCCCGAATATCGCCCAATAAAGGGAGATTCTACTTTGGCAAAGGTAGAATCAACGAAAAAGAAGAAATTGAAGGAACACGAAAGGAGGATTCTCGCGCCGAATTTCGCGGAAATCCTGGATTCGATTGTTCCCTGATCTCGCGAGATCCTTCCTCGTTCTCCCAATTAAGGGGGAATTTATCGCGGGCCATTATCTTCCCTCTCGTTCCTCACGAGCAAAAAAATCGACTCCCGCGTTCCTTAAAACAACGGGCCTGGTGAATCAAAGGCGAGACCTGATGATTCAACACCTCGAGCAATGTCGTTCGAGGCATTTTCATCTCTGACAATTCTTCGCGAACGTTCGAATGACCCTTTGGAAATGCCAGTTGACCGCGTCAGTGAGGTTTCTTTTTTTTTTCTCTCGAGGTCAACGAACCTCGTTAATTGTTAATTGGGTACGAAAAATTATTTCCATGACGCGAGTAGAAAGAGGAGGAAGAAGAAGAGTGGAGGAGGCAAAAAGTACATAATGGCAATGTCGAACGTTTATTGCTCAGCAAGCGCGTGGACAAGTGCCTTTTTGCACGGACCACAATAAGCTTTCGCCATTAAAATTCTTCGGGACTTGGGCCAGGCCGTAGACATTGCGCTGTGAACGAGGATATGAATTTTTTCACTCGTTCTCACTCGTTTAAATCGTTAGCGAACAAAAGGGCGTAACTTGCGACGAATTTGCTCGTTAAGGCGCGAATTTCGTCGCTCTTGTCTGCGAACTATCGTTATAGTTAACGAAGGCCAGAGCTACGTTTTGAACTTTATAATATCATAGAAGAGGGCTCGCTTCCGCGGAAGTGTTCTCAGCTTGGACCAACTTTTGCGTTTCATTCAAAAGTTTTGCATACGTACGAGAGCCAAATTTCTCTCTTCCTCTTTCTCTCGAATCGCGGCTGAATATAGAACGTCGAAACATTTTGAGTTTCAAGTCGTGTTGTGCGCGCTATTTTATTTTGCCAGCGGTCTCTTTTTATGGAGAGTTAGCAGAGACAAGTCTCCAAAATGAATTTGAATTGCACCAGAATTAGGTGCTAATTTGATGCCCAATTGGAAAATTTGGTGCTCTTCTCGTTTTCCCCGAAATCGAATTTGAAAAGTTCTCTGCTATGTCGAGCTAGCAGAGACCCATTATGGTCAACACTTTTTTTGAAATTTAAAAGCATAGAAATTAAGTGCTTTTCAAGTGCCTTTGAACCATATTAGTTGAACCCCAAAATTTAAGCAAAAATCACTACACCGGCGAAAAGTTTCCGGACAAACCTTCAAAAAAGGTCTGGAAGGTTTTTTTTATACCATTTCGCCGGAAGTCAACGTACCGACTAATTTAACAAGCAGCATTTTAAAGAGGATGAATTCGGCTTCATTTCCTGATTTTTTAATTATTTTTACAAATTGTTTTTAGATTTGGACTCTATTTTTAAAACAGTTGTTTTTCGCCTTTTTCCCCCTCTCTTCAGGTGCACCCATCTTCTAGAGAATATTTTTTTTATACATTTTTATTTGCATTTTTAATTGGATTCACAAAGGGGAAAGTTTGAGCTTCAATTTCGGTTTTTTAAAAACTTTGAGTGACTTTTTTTTCCAAAGTTATTCTGTTTATTGTGGAAAAAAAAGGAAATTTGAAAAATCTCGTATAACACGAAAACAAAGAGGATTCATGAAGAACTTCAAGACAGCAAAAAGTTGCGTCTGTTTTTGTTGAGTTCAGAGGCATTTTTCCAGATTTTTTATTCTAAAATATTGTTGAGGCTGAAAAAAAATTAGGGAAAAAAATTTGAAAAAAATTCCAATGTGTTGAAAATGGTAAAATAAAGTATTTTCCCCTCTTGGAATTTTATCAATAATCCCATAGTTCTCGAGTTGTGGTAATTGAATAATCTGAGCTCCGAGATCCAGAAAATAAGAAAAAAAAATTTGGGAAAAAAAAATCTGAAAAAATTCCTCTGCACTCAACAAAAACAGACGCAACTTTTTGCTATCTTGAAGTTTTTCATGAATCCTCTTTGTTTTCATGTTATACGAGATTTTCAAAATTTCCTCTTTTTTCACAAAAAACAGAATATCTTTGAGAAAAAAATCGTTCAAAGTAAAAAAAAAGGAAATTGAAGTTTAAACTTTCCTCTTTATGAATCCAATCGTAAAAATAGATTTAAAAAATTTCCTGTAGAAGATGGGTGCACCTGAAGAGAGGGGAAAAAAACTGTTTTCAAAATAGAGTCCAAATCTGAAAACAAATTGAAAAATAATAAAAAAATCAGGAAATGAAGCCAAATTCTTCCCCTTTAAAATGCCGCTTATTAAATTAGTCTACGTTGACTTCCGGCGAAATGGCATAAAAAAACGTTGCAGACCTTTTTTGTCCGAAAACTTTTCACCGAAAAAAATAAAAATTCAAAAAATTAGATAATGAGGGAATCATTTTAATTGACGTAGATATACTTAAATAGACTCAACCACGCAAAAGTGGAATTGCAAACCGTTTCGCACGCAATAGTGCGAAATTTAGTTCAAAGTTAGCCCTGGGTAGAAATCTACCCCATTTATGGA